>ML785225.1:273972-304259 GCA_009831015.1 Picea engelmannii | reverse complement strand
TCCTTCTCTTCTATGACAATTCTATCAAATACATACAAGAATAAAAGATATATTAATTAATTTTCTTGCAAGCTTAAAGATTACAAATTATAAATGGCTATATGACACACTTCAAATTATAAATGGCTATATGACACACTTTTAATTTGGACAGCCAGAATTCAATCCTTGCATTTTAATATATTTTAATCTTAATAACAAATTGCAGGAAGCTTAATAATTCTAAATTGCAGAGAAATGAAGTAGAAACATTGCATTTCGCAAAATAATAGCTGTCGAGGTTAATATTTAAAAGAAATGGTGCAGCTTCATGGAAAGCATCTCTATGCCAGAAAGTTGAAGCAAAGAAACTGAATTTTAAGAGAAACGGCATGGTTTCATGAAAAATTATTTCCATAAGAAATTTTTAGAGGAGAAATATAATAGAAACGCTGAGTTTCACAAAATAACAGCTTGTATCGGCTCTAAAATTCAACAGAAGCCGTGTATTTTCCCAGCAAGTTATTTTTCCACCCTAAATTTAAAGTATGAGAAACATCTTATCTGCAATTTCATGCAAAACATATCTCTGCAAGAAACTTGACGCAGAGAAATCAAGTAGTAAGGTTGGGTTTCACAAAATAACAGCTATCGAGGGTAAAATTTAAAAGAAGGAAACATATAAGCAGAGAAATTAAGTAAAAACGCTAATATTTAAAAGAAACGGTGCAGCTTCATGGAAAGCATCTCTATGCCAGAAAGTTTAAGCAAGAAATC
Source organism: Picea engelmannii (assembly GCA_009831015.1). Classification (NCBI taxonomy): domain Eukaryota; kingdom Viridiplantae; phylum Streptophyta; class Pinopsida; order Pinales; family Pinaceae; genus Picea; species Picea engelmannii. The sequence goes on along the minus strand of ML785225.1, from coordinate 303,503 downwards.
AAGTAGAAATGTTGCATTGCACAAAGCACCAGCTATCGAGACTGAATTTTAAGAGAAACAGCACGGTTTCATGAACCATTCTTTCCACGAGAAATTTTTAGAGGAGAAATATAATAGAAACGCTGACTTTCACAAAATAACAGCAAGTATCGGCTCTAAAATTCAATAGAAGCTGTGCATTTTCGCAGCAAATTATTTTTCCACCCTAAATTTTAAGCACAAACCACAAATTTACAAACAAAGAAAGCCAGGACAACGCAAACAAAACAATAATGAAAAAAAGTAAGCAAATCTGTGCAGAAGTCTGAGGCGAAAACACACCTATAGACATAATACAACGACCAGACCGTTTGCACACATTTACGACGCCATTTCTATCACTGGCCAAGCCTTCAAACGCCAAAGAAACCCACAGAGCACTCTCTCCCGTAGAATAAGAGAACGGCAGTAAAAATCCCTATCCCTTATGAACAGAAGGCATAAACAGGAATCGAAACGACGACCTAATGCTTAAAGCTCTTCGCTCTTCTACATTTAGTGCATTGACTCCCGTAGAATAAGAGAACGGCAGTAAAAATCCCTATCCCTTATGAACAGAAGGCATAAACAGGAATCGAAACGACGACCTAATGCTTAAAGCTCTTCGCTCTTCTACATTGAGTGCATTGAATTTGAATGATCCCTTTGACCTCCTCACTTTTTAATTTCTTCTACCTTTTTAAGCGGTAAATTTGACAGAAGAATGTCATTTTCTATAAGCTAAAGACTCAGCAACAAATTGGTAGGTTTTAAAATTCCTAAATCATATGAAAAGAGGTAAATTTGACAGAAGAATGTCTTTCTATAAGCTAACGACTCAGCAACAAATTGGTAGGTTTTAAAATTCCTAAATCATATGAAAAGAAATGGCTAACGCAATGTGTAACTCATCATTCCATGTCACCGTTCATCTCAGGAGCAAATGGCTAGGGTCTAAAATTTAATGGCTAATCCCAGATCTCAGAGGTAACTAGCTAGAAATTCTAATGGCTAGAAATGAAGAGGAGGCTATACATCTACTAAGTACGTATTTCTAATGGCTAGAAATGAAGAGGGGGCTATACATCTACTAAGTACGTATTTCTGACTTAATTAATAATATGTAATAGTGTTATTTTTTATTTAATTAATAATATGTAATAGTGGTATTAGAATTACTAGATTGTATGTCACTCTTTTTTTTTAATTTTGTTTTTATTACATTGATAATTTATAATTAATGTAAGTGTAATTTTAATGGATATTTAGTTAATAATAATAATATATTAAGTTTTTGGATTTGAACTTGTAATCTTTAAGAAGGAAACACATTTTCTTAACCATTAGGTCCATTCAAGTTGTACAATATATAGTTTAAGTTCACACATTTGTATATTGATTTTAAAAGTTGTTTTTTAAATGTAATTAATAACTTCAAACTCAAATCATTTGGGCAATCAGTGGTGCAATAATGTGTGAATGTTGTTTTTTCAAAATGTGATTGAGTTTTATCTAAAGGGATTTGAAATACAATAGTCACAGAAAATTTTCTACATTTATGTGACAAAGGCATTAAATTATGGTCTTGGAAGACAGTTAAAACTTCACTTGTGATGTTGTAAGACACTTTTGAAGTTGTTTCACTTGAACAAAAGGTGGCGGTTAGGGGTTTTGAAGCATGTTGTTTTAGGAGGTGTGCATGTATTTGAAATTTTCAATTTTCTTTCAAACATGAAGCATTGGGGTAGCTTATACTTCATCAAGGCTTAGCTTGCAAAACTCGGCTTCATAAAGTTGTTATAAATGCTACATGCATAATTTGTGGTTAGGGTGACACAATTGAGCATTTCCTTTGGAGATGCTCGGATGCAGATACTTTTGATTATGGTTTCAAGTCAAGTTTCACCATTTTTTTATTGCCCCGTTTTTTTGGAAATGTCCTCTCCTTGGGGATACTTGGATGATTAAACACAATTATAAACCATTATGGCACAAAATTCAGCTCTCAGTTATGGGTTTCGAGTAAAAACACTAGTGTAAGCTACTTTTCATGACGAACCATCCCCACTTTATTTATGGGATTCAAGAGGCTTTTTACACATGGATTAGATTTACTTGTTAAAGTCAATTTTGGATTTTGTTTTAAAGATGTTGATTCCCTTCCCATTAAAAAAGAAACTCATACGCTAGCATATTTTACTTATTTACGATAATAATTTCCTTTTATTTTTGTTGCTTGCTTGTTGTAACTATCTTTGCTCCACAAAGTAACATTTTTCCCTCAAAGTRATATATAATGCATTTTTAATATATAATGCATTTTTCATAAAAACAATTGTTTCAACTAAAAAGTAGCATTTTTTTTATTCCTTCAATATAATAAGGTAAGGGCAAGTAATAACATGTCATATTAGCCCCAAACATGATCTCTTATGCTATTGATTTCATAGCAACCCCATCACCCTATTGGGAGCTTTATTGATTCCAAGGCTCGTTGATTACAACAGTTTGCAAACATCGATATATTCATCCTAAGAGAGAAGTTAATATAAAGTAAAGAGGTATGATAATGTTACTTATCTCATAGATACTCTTGTAGTGTGATACTAACTAAATGCACTTGAAACGGAGCCTATCGTCAAATTAGTTAATAAATGCCCCCAAATCCTTACATGAACACAATTGACATGTGTTGGAGGAATATTGAATCTATAACATATGTACATGTCTCTGTACTTAATATCATGAACACAAAATTGACTTGAATGTTAATGATTTGAAGGTGTCAAATTATTTTTGAAAAAAATCTTTAAGTAACTCTAAACATGTTATTCTCATTGGATGTGAGATCTAAGAACATTACTAATAATAACATGAACCATGCCTAGATACTTAAATAATAATTTTCTTGGAAAAGTCAATATGATATGATTAGGTAACCAAGGAAATTAGAGAAATGATAGAATATAGGTCTCCCTTCTAATAGGATAGGAAAAGGTTGTATTAAATCTTTATGGTCGATAACATACTAATTGACCCAATTGGTACCGAAAGTGGTGATAAGAGTGGGAATGACAGTTTTCTTGGAAAAGTCAATATGATATGACAAGGTAACGAAGGAAATGATAGAAACGGTAGACTATTAGGTCTCCCCTCTAGTAGGATAGGAAAAGGTTGTGTTAAATCTTTATGGTTAATGCACCTATTCCAGGCCCAACCTAGTAATGATTTGGCATACACACCCCAAACATGATCTCCCATCCTATTCATTCCAAAGTGACCACATCACCCTAATGGAGGCTTAATTGATTATAATCCTCATTGATTATGAGAGCTTGTAAACTTTGATCGATTGATAATGAGAGAGAACATATAAAGAAAATATGAGATATGGTCGCATTCCTTACTCGATGGATGCTCTCACATTCCAATACCAATGAAATTCACTTCATGGAGAGCCTATCATCTCATTAGTTGATGGATTCCCTCAAAACCTTTATATGAATATAATTGACATATGTTTGAGGAGCATATAGAGTCTATATTATATGTTTGAAATTGTGTTACTATTCTCAACAAAATCCTTAAGTAACTCTAGGTATGTTTTTTTAAAACCAAAACTAAGGAACACTTTATATTAATAAAAAGGAAGTGATGTGACTGAACCAGACAGAATAGTGCATTATCCTTACAAGACCTAGAGGGGCTAAGCAAAACAATTCCATTTCAATATTCCCTCGTCTACAAAAGACTGATAACAAATATTTCCAATAATTTACATAAGTATATATCCTACAAAAGCAACCTAATAGCAGTAAAACCCTGAAATACATGACAAATTTAGAGAATGTTACAATTGTCAATCTCCTCCATTCCTTGTGCAGGTTGCATTGGCTCCATGTCTCCTATCTCCATTGCTTCAAAATAAAGTTGCATTATGTTTTCTTCTATGTTTCCTCCATTCCCAATAGAGTCTAGAATTTTTTTATTGGAAGCGCCTAAATTAGCATGCTGACTCTATTGTGTACTTCCGAGAAAGGCACACTTCGCTTCCAGTTGTAGAATCCATTGATTCAATTGAGTCAGTGTCTTCGTAAAGGATTCATTTTGAAGTCTATATTGATGTTCACAAGCTTGTAATTTCTCTACAAATGATTCAATGTGCTCTCTATTCATTTATATTACTTCCTTTATGCACATGAAGAGCTCTTGCTACCTCTTTCTTGTTCATTCTAGTTGTCGGGAAAATACAAAATTGCATTAGGCCTTGAGACTCCCAAAATATGGGTTGAACCCTCCTAAAATTGCTAATTTGAGGTTGAATTCCCCTTCCCACACAGATGAAATAAATATCGTGTACAACGCTCAAAGGATAGAAACTTAGCAGTGCTTCCAAAAGTGCCAACAAACAAGGAGAAAGCTCAAAAAATTAGAGGTAATTGCTCCCAGAATATACCACATAAAAGAAAGGCAGAATCGATTGGGCTTCTAGCTACAAATCATAGAAAATGACAGGAGTAAACATAGAAAATCCCACCTAAGCTTCAATATAAGGTGTTGAACTAGAGGAGAGAAAACATCAGAGATTCCCATGTTCCCGCAATCCTTGAAAATTTCAATCCCAATGTGCAAGTCTCATTCTCTTCCTTCAAATCCTTTCTCTTGCATCAATTGAAGCTTGCACATTTGGGTGAGCCATTTGTTCATGATAATGGGTCGTCTTCGGAGCATCACTCATGTGTGAAGATTTTTGAGGCACCAAAGGGTGCCAACAGAGGTATGTCTTTGACCTACTGTTAGGAACTAATTTCAAGGTTTACCAAACTATTTTACTCATTGTTTTGGGACAACCACTAAGCCTTATATTCCTGCCCTGAAAAACTACCTTTAGTCATGTGATTCGATGCCCATTTGAGGCTCTCTTGCATGGGTTAAATGTATGTTTTAGACTGCCATAAATATTAGCACATGCATATAACTCAAAACATCAAATACCCTCTTAGGATCTTTAACAACCTACCACTGAAAATACTAAGCAAACACAACAAAAGAACACATGTAGTTTTTGGTCAACATGGTCCTAGAAAAACTCCCATGGGGAAAACCAGTAAGAGAGATAGATTTATTATAGAGATCTAAAAGAAAATGCTACAACAAGTAAATACACAAGGAACCTAATACATTCCTGGCTTCTTCTCAAGCTTGAAATGGAGTTCCTCAAAACTTGTGCTTCCTAGCCTTTGAACAAAGGTACCCTTCGCCTTGGTGCGCTTGACTCTCTTTGCTATGCCTTTGCTTTGACTTTCCTTGCAGTGTGAGCCCGTGTTATGATTGAATGCACCCCAACTCCTCTTAGTGCACCCTCGTCAACCCTTGGTGCACCCCCACCTTGGAGCGCCTCCTATCACAAGTTAAGTGTGCACTAGCCACTAGTGTGCCTCCTCCTTAGCTTGTGTGCAAGCTCACAAAGAATACACTCTCCTTCAAGCCTTTGCACCCACCTCTTGATTTATCACCAAGATGTCCCCTCAACCTTTCTTGTTATAGTGTGCCCCCTTGCCTCTCACAAGAATGTGCCCATCCTCATGTTTTCCTTATGCTCTTCATCCCAATATGCACCCTCAAGCAATCTCAAGTTTCCTTCTCCAAACCCTTGACCTCATGCACCCTTATTCTCCTCAAGAAATGTGCCCAATTCTTCTTCCTCTCTTCCTCTCCTTCACTCAACTCTCTCAAGTGAGATTGAATCTCATCCTTACCCTTTTTCCTCCTTTAGCCTCTCTTTGGCCAAACTTAAAAGATCTAGCCAAGTCTGATAAATGGGTGAGATCACTTCTCATAAATCTCACTTGGAAACCCACTTTACTTAAGTTTCCATAGTTTTATTTATATCTATTAATTCACCTACTTTGTGAATTAATTGTCACTTTATGAATTAAGTGACAAATTTCACTTTATGACTTAAGTCTCCTAAGTCAATGTGAAATTAGAACATAAAGTAAAATTTTAAGGGTAATAGTCTCCCCCTTTGTGTTTAGAGACTCACAAACACAAGGGGACCACTTTCCAAGGTACCCAAATCTCAACACTCCCTCTTACCGAGGAAAGTGTCACTCACCCCTTTAATCTTGTCCCTGCAGTGGACATCGTTGCCTGCTGGAAAATACTCGATGAGTATGGTTGTAACCTGATCATCAAAAGTGGCCTTTGACTTTGATCTACTCGACCTGCATGATCTCTAGATGGAATTCAATCTTCACCTATCCAATATCTCCTTGAATCAAAGTCCTTATTGATCTAAGCCTTGATCTTGGCATCTCACCAAAGATCCCTACCTTGGCATCTCACTAAAGGTCTCTACCTTGGCATATCACCAAAAATATCTACCTTAGCATCTCACCAAAGGTCCCCTGCTCTTGGCATATCACCAAGAGTCTCTCGATCTTGGAATCTCACCAAAGATCCTCACCTTGGTCTCTCACCAAGGGTCTTCCTCCTGAAGAGGAATATGAAACCGATATGCTTGTCTTCATATCCAAATGAAACCTAAACCTCTCTAGTGATATGCTCTCTCTCATAAATCTCTAAGGCTATGAACCACCTTCGCCAACTATCTGTCTACTCGGCAACTCTAAAATTGAAGTTGTCATGGGTGGATCTGTCACCCCTGAATACGGTGCACTCGATAATTGAGTCTGCGTCCCATGAGATACAACACTCTCAATCTATGGGACCTCCTCAAATATGTCTACGCACCAACTGTTGGGTGGTGTCTCAATTGTCAAACAACCAACCATGAAATCACACTCCCTCTCAAACTGAGTAGTGAACTCCCCCTCCTATGTTGTCGCTGCAGTACCACTCGGCTTCTTCTTCTTCTTGGGACACTGTCAAGCACAATTCCCCATCTCGCCACAAGAAAAACATCTCACTTTGTTCATTTCCTTCTTCTACTGCTCACCATGTCCTCTCGATTGCTACTCCCTAGCCCCAACTTTGGGCCCCTGCTTGGTCTTCATATTTGCCTTAGCCACAAAGGAAAGATCAACCTCATTCCCATCCTCACCCTACTGCTGACTAGTAGATCCAGAACCATGTCTAGTCTCCTCCTGCACAAAGTCATCTCAGAGCCTCTCTCAACTGGGCATATGCTCCCTAGCCACAATGCTATGTACAAAAATCTCCCACGTTTTGGTAAATCCATTCAAGTTTGTCTGCACCAACTCATAGGGATCAACTATCTCGCCAACCGCTACCAACTCATCTCGAATCTGAGAAAATATTGAGAGGTGTGAAGTAATTGTATTTGTGTTTCCCATCTTGGTGCCCCTCAGCTTCTCCTGAAGCACCATCTTGCGGTTCTGGTTAGGACTCTAATAAAGACTACAAAGAGACTACCACATCTAATATGCATAGTCATTACCAGTAATGTGAGGAATCACATGGTCTTTCACCACATCAAGAATTGTTCTCTTAGCTCTCTTGTTATGTTTCTGAAACTCAGCAAAGATAACTAGATCTATAGGAGGTACCACAGGATTCTCCACAATATCCCATAACTCTCCCTCGTCCAGAATCATCATTATCCCTTCCTTCCACGGAGACGAATTACTTTCCTCTGCAAGCCTATCCTCTACCCTCAAACCTGCCACCGCCCAGGCTGCCATCTGATGCTAAAACTGATACACTATAACCAAGTAAAACTGAGCAACTCTGAACAACATAAATCAACCTCCAACACACCAATCACAAGGGGTGAAAATGAGGCTCCTCAACATGTGAAAATTTTCCCAACGGGCACGAAATAAGAGGCACCTTCAAATCTGATTTTTCTCACTGTTTCAGATAGTATACTTGTTTTCCAAAAATAACCAACAGATTTTATCTTTACCCCACAAAAATATGCCCCCTGTTTGCTCCAAAAATCAACCAACTTTGTTGCCCTTAAGCTCTGATACCATGAAGATTATCGAGGAACCAAAGGCTGACAACAAAGGTATGTCTTTGACCTGTTTTTAGGCACTAATTTCAATGTTTACCAAACTATTTTACTCATTGTTTTGGGACAACCACTAAGTCTGATATTTCTACCCTGAAAATTTGCCTTTAGTCATGTGATTTGATGCCCATTTGAGGTTCTCTTGCATGGATTAAATGTATGGTTTAGACTGCCATAAATATTAGCACATGCATATAACTCAAAACATCAAATACCCTCTTAGGATCTTTAACAACCTACCACTGAAAATACTAAGCAAACATGACAAATGAACACATGTAGTTTTTGGTCAACATGACCCTAGAAAAACCCCCATGGGGAAAACCAGTAAGAGAGATAGATTTATTATGGAGATCTAAAAGCAAATGCTACAACAAGTAAATACACAAGGAACCTGATACATTCCAATATTCTTCTCAAGATTTCAATGGAGTTCCTCAAAACTTGTGCCTGCTAGCCTTTGAACAAAGGCACCCTTTGCCTTAGTGCGCCCTCCTCTCTTTGCTATGCATTTTATTTGACTTTCCTTGAAGTGTGAGCCTTTGCTATGGCTGAATGTGCCCCAAATCCTCTTAGTGCGCTCTCTTCAACCCTTTGTGCACCCCCCACCTTGGAGCGCCCCCTCTCACAAGCTAAGTGCTAACTAGTCATTAGTGTGCCTCCTCCTTATCTTGTGTGCAAGCTCACAAAGAATACACTCTCCTTCAAGCCTTTGCGCCCACCTCTTGATTTCTCACCAAGATGCACCCTCACCCTTTTCTGTTATAGTGCACCCCCTTTCCTCTCACAAGAATGTGCCCATCTTCATGCTTGTCTTGCACTCCTCATCCCAAGATGCACCCTCAAGCATTCTCACGCTTCCTTCTCCAAACCCTTGAACTCATGCGCCCTTCTTCTCCTCAAGAAATGTGCCCAAGTCTTCTTCATCTCTTCCTCTCCTTCACTCAACTCTCTTAAGTGAAAATGAATCTCATCCTTACCATTTTACCTCATTTAGCCTCTCTTTGGCCAAACCTAAATATCAAAGGCCTAGAATTATAAATCTAGCTAAGTCTAATCAATGGGTGAGATCACTTCTCATAAATCTCAGATGTAAACCCACTTTACTCAAGTTTCCATAGTTTGTTTTATGTCTATTAATTCACCCACTTTACTCAAGTTTCCATAGTTTGCTTTTTGTCTATTAATTCACCCACTTTCTGAATTAATTGTCACTTTATGACTTAAGTGGTAAATTTCCCTTTATGACTTAAGTCTCTTAAGTCAATGTGAAATTAGAACATGATAAAGTAAAGATATAAGGGCAATAGTCTCCCCCTTTGTGTTTAGAGACTCACAAACACAAGGGGACCATTTTCCCCTTTGTATGCTTTCCATGTGGTTTCATTTAAATGATGGTACTTGGCTTGAAGTGAACCACTAACTAATGAATGGCTTGAAATTGTGTTGAGTCATTAACCCTTAAAGTCCCCCCCCAAAAAAATATGGCTTCATTGGCTAATTTGTCTACCTCCTTGTTTTGGTATCGCAATATTTGGAAGAACTTGATGCTTTTGAAATGGGTCACCTCTTTCTTTACTCTAGAGAGAATATAATAGAACTTGAGGTTGCTCATGTTTCGATATTTGATCAATGCTTAGAGGACAATTGATGAGTCTTCAATCACGACCATGGATTGAATTTGTTGGGCTATAGCTAATTTGAGACCTTTAGAAGAGAGTATGGCTTTGCCTAATTGTTTTGTTAATTCCAAGAGTCCAAGAGTATAGTAATTTTATTTTTCCATTGATATCTTGAATGATCCCCCCACCTGCCACTCCTAAATAACTTTGTGTATGCTATTATCATCACAATATATCACTTAGAATGGAGAAGGATTTTGATTATAGGTAATTGGAAATCAAAAGAAGTTTCTCTAAAAGACATCTCACTACTTTAACTTATCTTATTTCAAATTTGGAGGCAATTTGATTCATTGTACATCAAAATATTATATTTGGTGATTGAGACACTTATTTGTACTTAAGGAAAAAGTAAAATAGATGTTGCTACTTTACTACATTTTTGGCAATTTAATCCATTGTTATTAGAATATTATTTATAGTGATTGAGATATCAATTTGTCATTAATGAATAAGTAACAACATGATGCATATGTGCATGGATTGGATTGAATAGTAATTAAGATCTCTCTCCAAAGCAAGTTCATGTAGCCTACAACATTCTCCAAATCAAACATGCACAACCTTGTTAGTAACACTTTAGTATACTTGTAACTTTCCTTGTAACACTCACGTAAGTAGATTGTAGGTAGAGTGGAGAAATAATAAAGCCTCCAAATATTTAGGTAACTTTGGATATATCATTCTCATTACAATATATTAAACTCATGTTACATTGATTAAGATTCAAATTATAAATAATGTCCATATCAAAGACAATGTCTCCTAAGGACATGTTGTCATTATTTGAACCCACTTTTATTTTACAATGGGAGACAATTTAATCTGTTGTTGTTGATAAATATATTTAGTATGTAATATTTGTATCAATCAAATTTCTCCCTCACTTTGGGAAATGCTCAACAAAGTTAAGAACAATATAAAATACAACAAGTGATGCAAGGTAGCTTAGTCCTTGCCGATTAAGTTTGAAAATATATAAGAATTATTATGCATGTATATGGTTTTTCTAAAAGATATGTCAGAAATGGCCCAACTTTTTAAGGTTATTGGTCCGTCTTGAAGTATTAGCAAGGGCTTCAGAAATGAAGACTTGTGGCTTCATTTGCATGAGTGGGACAACTTCACATTACCATTAGACGCAATGGTTGTAAGTTTTAAACCTGTGAAGCAAAGCAATGCATACAGATTCTTAAGAAAAACATAAATTAATCAATGGATCATACATACAGTACACAAAGATTTACACTGGAAACCATTAACCGGGAGAAAACTAGTCTTCCTTTCTGTCGCATCTCTCAACTCTTCATTGTATTAATTTGATATTGATTTAGAAAATTGCATTAAGGGAGGGATTGTCAGATGTAGTTGTCAAATCTAATGCACCCCCGCCCCAACACACACACACACACACAAAGAATATAACGCCTACCAAACATTCTCCCACTTGTTGTTTTATTTGCATAAATGGGGTTTACATAGTCAACAATCCAGGGCAGTAATGCCCATTGTTTCTCTACACCAAGAGAAATTCTCAGTGCTCACAAACTTTCTCATTGAATCTGCAACATTCTTCAAAGTGTCTACCTTCTCCAGCAACACCTTCTTGTCTTCTACCATGTCTCTCAAAAAGTGATATTGGACATCAATATGCTTTGTCTTTGAATGATAAGTTGAGTTCTTAGCCAAGAAGATTGCACTTTGACTGCTACAATCTAATCTTACTAATTGTAGTACCAACCCAATACATGAACACAATCTTTGTAACCATACTTCTTCTTTGCATGATGTTGACGTCAAGGGACTAGAGAGTCCCCAATACCAACATCTCGACCTCCCATGGGGCTAGGCGTGAAGAGACGAGAATGTCACCCTAGGCTTAGAGCCCTAGCAAGAAAACACATTGAACTCCAAGCTAAATCTCCCCTAACCTAAAGTCCAAGCATGAAATCTCTTTGCTTTGTATTTTATTTTTATGCTTGTATGTATGAGTCCCTAAAATTGAAAGAGCAAAATTAAATCCCAAAAGAAATTAAACAATTAAAGGAAATGTACAAGAAAAACTATAACTTGATAATAGTTTTGTATTTATTTTATGAGAAAATATCTAAAACAAAACTAATAACAATATAACTATGTTAGTGCTAAAATGATTTAATTTAACGAAAAAATTATTAAACAAAAAGTTAGTTTTAAAGACTACAAAACTAAATTAGAATAACATTGTAGTGATATAATATTTTAATTTTCCTTAAAAGTTAGAATGTAACAATTAATAAGAATAGTAAAACAAATAAAATTAATAGAAAAAGTAAACAAAAGTTTTACCTAATAAAACTAAAGATGATTAATAAAACAAAATGAAAGGACTTATATACATAAATTTACAACATAATAGATTCATTAGTTTATTTTATTTTATTTTAGTTTTAAATGTTCAATCAAGAAAAGATGAAGAAAGATGAGATTTTAAAAGAAAACAAATAGAAAAACAATTTCAGAGAATGAAGGACTTTGATCTTTAATTTAAAATGTTCCCATGCAATTTTTTGGAGTTTCAGAGTCTATAATTCTTTGTGTAGACTTGGGCCAGGTATTTAGCTTTTAGCCATTCTAGAACAAGGTTACAATAGAAAGACCAAGAGCGAAAGAAAGAAGAAAGCTAAGCTGAAATGGAATGGAGCGATGGTGGTGATAACATAAGGTGAAGACATGCATATCAGAAATTGATTAGCACTGGAATAAAATCAAGCTTAAATACAACAAACTAACATGAAAACAATTCACCTTACGAGAACCAGCAAAGCTCATCCTCGCCTCATCCATTCGCTACTTCGCAAGACTCCCTACTGCCAACAATCCGATCAATCTCTGCTGAAAGTAGAGGATGGATGATGAATTAACAAAGAAAAACCTCACTACGCTCCAAGCATACCTCTCACAGTTTTCTTGCCAAAGTTTTTTTCCAGAGTTGATTGTGCGTTGCTTCTTTTATAATGCTTGATGGGTGGTTCAAACAGTTATGGTGGTTTCATGGAAGCAAACCAACTAGAACTGCCTTCGTTTTAATTTAATAAAATAACATATGATTTTCCATAATAAAAAGATAGACATAAGAAACGACTAGAGACAAATCTCTACCACAATAGGAGAATCGCCTTTGTCAACAGTGAAAGTCTGTCTTATCTTTCTTGAATGTACTGAGACTTTGACTTCGTAGGTCCCATGAAAGCCTCTAAATTTAAATTGTCCTTCACGATCTATATGGTCCTTTACATTTGTTGTCCATTCTTTCCTTAGAGAGATGAATCTATTTCCTGCTTCATTGATAGCCCCATCCCAATCAACAAGGTGTCCCTACTCCCTGGACACGAGTTCCCAAAAACCCCATAACATAATAACTTCCATTGTTGGGTGTGAAAAAGCTTAACGAAGCATGACCTCCAAGTCATATGTTCTCACAAATTCATTAGTCGAGTAAACATCCATCTCTATAAACCAAATGGGCTGCCCTAGAATAGACAGTGCATCCAAAGCAGTGTGTACAACAGACCCAAYAGGGTAAGTAATATGGCCCTGTATTCCTATCCCCCCAACTGGTGCAACTCGTTCTTGAAGATTCGAAATCTGATTATTGTACTTCTCTGGACTCGATTTGGCACCCACGCCATCTTCACGATATCTTGAAAACAGATCACTTATGTGTTTATGTACAACCACMTGTAGCTCATTCTGATTCGATTCTTTGACCCATTACTGCACAACATTAATATCTTCCCAGAAGATGCAACGTCCTCTGGTTTGGATACCATGGCACTTACAAAACTCGAGGACATCATCACAATCTCTGTAATTATAGTTCCCTTTTTGTGGCTCTGTCGAATACCATTTCATCTCATTTTGAAAAACAACCCAGTTGAAATTTTTGACAAAGAAGGCAATGTAATCTTCATTATCGAGTCTGCTCCTATTGATGCATAACCCTAAAGGAAAGATGGTGTATGTCTTCTTGATTTTGACAGAGAAACACTTGGAAATAATGGAGTAAGAGTGAGTTGTAAGCATCAGTTCTAAGAGTCAGTTCGTAGTTGAACTCTACTTCACTGTCTATAGAGTCTAGTTGTCTGTGGTTTGCATGTAATCGACTAAGTAGAGTCTTTTCCTATTTAAGAATGTAATCAGTCTTCATTGAATAATATAGAAGTCAACGTAGCCTCACATGTGTGTGTTGTTTTCTCATATTTTAAGTTGGTATCAGAGCCATGGGAGTGAGGTGCGGAAATTTCTAGAGGTCCACAGGTCCCTCCTCTAGAAGGGTGCGGCAGCATACTACTCGCCCTTTACGCACAACTGAAAAACTAAAATTTTCGTAGTCCAACTGAAATTACAGTGCATAAATCTTTAAATATTTCCACACCCAAGTAAAGCGTGAGGTGTGGATTCCACGCACTCTAATAGAAGGTTAGGTGCAAAAATGCCTCTGTTTGCGCAGGTTGCATGAGATCGTGGAAGGCAAATTGTGAAGGATTTGTGTAGCGTGAGGCTGATTTGTGAGGGAAGAACGTGAGGACTAGCAGAAGTCCGATCCACGATTTGCACGATTTGCATGAGCATTGGCGCATGGGGACTGGCAGAAGTCCGATCCACGATTTGCATGAGCATTGGAGTGCGAGGACTTTGCATGGTTATAGTTTGATTTTTTGCGTGGAGTTTGAAAATGGTGAAAGGTTTTCATGAGGTTTGCATGCGTGGAGTTTAACGGAAAATCATGAAGGTCTTCATGAGGTTTGCATGCGTGGAGTTTTAGGAACATTTGAATAAACGTGAGGTATAAAGTTTTTATTAAAGTGGAGTTATAAAGTTTATTAAAGTTTATTATGATAGTTTTATAAATCGTGAGGCGGAGTGGAGTTATGAAAGGATAAAGGATCATAAATCATAAAGGTGGAGTTATGACTTAAGGATCAAAAATCTTTTTTTTTAAGAAATTTATATTATTTATATATATAAAGTGGTTTTAAGTTTTCCTTTCAAGGTTTCCTTATATTTCTTTTAAGAAAACTAAGAGTCAAGGTAGAGTTGGATCAGTGGATCCGAAGGCAGAGCGACATACTGCTCAACACAAGATAAAACTTGACAAAAGTTTGATATTCTTGGTGATTCACCGCCTTCAGGATTGAAGTGTGTTTCGTGATACAAAGATCAATTAATAGAGATGGTGAATCCTCTGGCGGAGACCTACCTCAACAAAGCCAACAAGTTAGATGGCTCAAATTTCATTAACTAGAAATTCAAGATGCAGACGTTGATGGAGGGCTATGGTGTCTGGAACATTGCGAAGGAAACTGAAGTGAAACCTGATGCAGCTACAGGTGCGGCAGCAACACAGAACCAAGATTGGGAGAAGCSYGAAAACAAGGCAAAGGTATTGTTGTGCATGTTTGTTAAAGATAACATAATTCCACATATTAGAGAAGCTACAAMTTMTGCTGCAACGTGGACAACGCTTAAATCATTGTATGAAACTAGCAACACAAATCACATTTTGTTCCTGAAAACTAAATTGCTAGGCATTAAGATGGATGGAAATGAATCTGTTAGTTCATTTTTGGGTCGTATTAAAGAGGTGAAAGACAAGCTACTAAATATAGGGGAAATTGTTTCCAACACTGATCTGGTCACTACTACTTTAAATGGTATGCTAGAAGATTAACAGATGTTCATAACAGGTCTCGCAGCAAGGGAGAAATCTCCTACGTTTGAAGAACCGATAGGTATTTTGCTGCAAGAGGAAGAGAGGCGCGGGAATTTGAAGCCTCAGAATAAAGATTTGGCACTGTGGTCAAATAAGAGATCTACGAGAGGGAGATCAGGAGAAAGAAGCAGAGGAGGCAGTTCATGGCAGAGAGGTGGTTCATGGCAGAGAGACAGTTCATCGCAGAGAAGAAAATATCCAAATCAAGGTATGCAATGTGGCAGGAATGAGTTAAAGAGTTGTTTTTATGGTGGTCGACCTGGACATATGGTTAAAGACTGTCATAAGAAGAAGAGTGATGAGGCTAGGAATAAACCTAGAACACATTCAGGTCATTATGCAGAAAATTCCTCAAATCATGATCTCAGATTATTCATTGCTATTGATGATATTGATGAACCCCCAAACTTTGATTCACAGGATCTTACGTTGTTTGTGTCTAACACTGCTTTATGTGCTGAAACGGATGATTCTGATGCTTGGTTTGTGGATTTTGATGCCTGGTTTGTGTATTCTGGAGCATCAGTACATATGACATGCAATAAGATGTGGTATACTAATTTTAAAGAAACACAGAATGGAGCTAGCATATATCTTGGAGATGACCGCGCTGATCAGATCAAGGGATATGGAGACATTCCTGTGACATTTCCGAATGGTACAGTTCGTCACATTCGCAATGTTGTTTATGTGCCAGGAATAAAGAAAAAAATGATCTTTGTGTCCACCATTACATATCAGGACTTGAAGGTTGAGTTCTTCAATAATTATTGCATAGTGAAGGATCTACTGGACCACTTAAAAACTGTTGCAACGAGAGTCAGAGCAAGAGGCCTATACAAACTTGATGTTACCAGCAAAGCACATTAGGCACTGACTTCTGCAACTATGCCAACAGAGATTCTTTGGCATCAAAGGTATGGACACATCAATCATCCTAATTTATTGTTATTACAGAAAAAGAATATGGTTGAAGGACTTCCCATGTTAAAGAATGAGAATGTTGTGTGTGATGGATATGCATTGGGAAAAATGCATAGAGATGAATTCCCCTCTAATCCTAATAAGAAAAAGAGAGATGTGTTAGATCTTGTGCATAGTGATGTTTGTGGGCCTATGCAGACTAGGTCTTTAGGAGGTGCATTTTACTTTCTGTTATTTATTGATGATTGAACGAGATACACATGGGTTTACTTCCTTAGACGAAAAAGTGATGTTTTCGAGTACTTTAAGGAATTAAGAACCATGGTGGAAAAACATATAGGAAAATCCATCAAAATCCTTCGTTCAGATCAAGGGGGAGAGTATAAATCAAGGGACTTCAACAAATATTGCAAAGATCATGGAATAGTACAACAGTTTATAGTACCTCACACTCCACAGCAGAACAGAGTCGTTGAAAGGAAAAATCTTACTTTGGTAGAGTGTGCACGCAGTATGATGAAAGGTAAGAATTACTCGAATGCATTTTGGGTTGAAGCCATAAATATTGCAGTTTATTTAAAGAATAGAAGTCCAAAAAGGTGTCTTGATAATGTTACTCCTTTCGAAGCCTTGTATGGTTCCAAACCTGTAGTTCATAATTTGATAGTATTTGGGTGTAAGGCTTTTGCTCATATTCCAAGGGAGAATAGGAAGAAATTGGATGCTAAAGCCATTAAGTGTATTTTCCTTGGGTACTATTCTGAATTCAAAGCATACAAACTGTTTGATCCTGCTACTCACAAAGTATTTGCAAGTAAAGATGTACTTTTCCATGAGCAGGAGGTAGGAAATCATGACGACAACAGTCATGAGGATGGCATAGAGTTCTTGATGAAGGAGTTAAAGAAGAGAAACAACAACATCAACCACCACAACAACAACAACCACAACCGCAGTGACAACAACAACAACAACAACAAAAAGAAGAAGAAGGACTCAGTGATATGGACAATTCAAATAGTCACAATTCACCTAGAGGCGAAGACAGATCTTCACAAAGTGGGGAGTAAGATAATCAGTTGAGAAGATCTTCACAACAGGTTCGACTCCCTGGGAGGTATAAAGACTATGCCCCAATGAGTAGCATTTCAAATGTCATAGAACCCATGAGTTTTGATGAAGCCAATGAACATGATGAATGACGAAATGCAATGGAGAAAGAATATGAATCTATAATGAAAAATAATACTTGGGAATTGACTGAATTGACTAAACATAAAAAGCCCATTAGATGCAAATGGATATACCAACCCAAATTTAAATCAGATGGTAGTATAGACAAATATAAGGCTAGACTGGTTGTAAAGGGGTATTCACAGACATAAGGTATTGATTATGCTAAAACATTTGCACCAGTAGCTAAATTGAATACTTTCAGAATGTTAATTGCTTTAGCTATAAAGTAACATTGGAAGCTACACCAGTTAGATGTTAAATCTGCATTTTTGAATGGTGAGTTAAAGGAAGAGGTTTACCTTACTCAACCTGAAGGGTTTGTGGAACAAGGGCAAGAACACTTAGTGTGTAAGTTAAAGAAAGCATTATATGGACTAAAACAGACACCTAGGTCATGGTATGCGAAGATAGACTCTTTCTTTCTTCAACGGGGTTTTATGAGGAGCAAAAGTGATCCAAATCTGTATACCAAGTTTGATGAGCAAGGGTATATAGTATTGATTTCCTTATATGTTGATGATTTGATAATTACAGGAAATGCAGAAAAATTAATTGATGAAATCAAGGAGCAGTTGTCATAGGTATTTGAAATGAAATATCTTGGTGAGTTACATTGCTGCCTAGGTCTTGAAGTTTGGAGAAATGCAGGCCAAACTTTTGTTTGTCAGAGTAAGTATATAAGAGAAGTACTTAAGAGATTTAAAATGGATCAGTGTAAGTCTTCTACTGTTCCCATGTAGCAGAATGCGAAACTTTCTTGTGATGATGGCTCGAAGGAGGTGAATGGAACTATGTATAGACATATGGTGGGTAGTTTGAATTATCTCACCACAACCAGACCTAATATTGCATACTCTGTGAGTGTGTTAAGTCAGTTTATGGCGAAACCTCTAGAAAGCCATTGGAATGCAACAAAGGCAGTACTCAGGTATCTAAAAGGAACACTTGATCATGGTATTAAATATACTGATGCATCTGATGTTGAGTTGACAGGTTACTCAGATTCTGATTGGGTTGGCAATCCGGATGATCGAAGATCAACCACTGGATATGCGTTTGGCATTGGATTCGAGGTTGTTTCATGGAGCAGTAAAAATCATCCTACTGTATCTTTGTCTTCTAATGAAGCAGAATATAAAGCCTTGTGTGCAACAACTTGTGAAGTTGTTTGGTTGAGAAGACTTCTTCAAGATGTTAGAAAAGAACGAAAGGAACCTACTATGATCAAATGTGATAATCAAAGTTCAATCAATATTGCGAAGAATCCTATTTTTCATGCAAGGACAAAGCATGTTGAAGCTCAGTTTCATTTTGTTAGAGAAAAGTTGAAGTCAAATGAAATAGCTCTTATGTATTGTAATACTAGTGAAAATGCTACTGATATTTTCACTAAGCCTCTTGGAAAGATTAAGTTTGAGTTGTTTAGGGAGACGTTAGGTGTAGAAGTCAATCCATTCTCCATTAAGGTGGAGACTTGGAAATAATGGAGTAAGAGTGAGTTGTAAGCATCAGTTCGTAGTTGAACTCTACTTCATTGTTCGTACAGTCTAGTTGTTTGTGGTTTGCATGTAATCAACTAAGTAGAGTCATTTCCTATTTAAGAATGTAATCAATCTTCATTGAATAATATAGAAGTGAGTGTAGCCTCACTTGTGTGTGTTGTTTTCTCATATTTTAAGTGAAACAACAAAATCTATCTAGAATTGATCCTCCTGGTATTTCAGTATCACATCACGCATACGTAGCTTCTCAGATTGTTTCTTGAGATGCTCAAATCGTGCTTTCTGATCACCAAGAAATATCTATGGCCCAACTACCATTTAGTCAACCCCATGTGAGGGACCTTGAACATAAACCATTACATTTGATGGCTTTGTCTCTAATCTAAATGATCCCACAACCTCTCTCCACAAGTGTAGATCAGGAATACCCAGTCTGAAAGTTTTCGAGATAATCCTAGATATCCTAAGCGTCGAATGATGGCCCTGCTTGTTTTTATACTTTAAATGAGATGTAGTACTCGAAATTCTGAGAGGGAGCAAAGCCAGATCTGTCTTGTTATCATTCTTATTGGACCTGCCCTTTTCATCTAGCCATACAAAACCCCTTGTTTGCGTAGACCTCCACCATAGTATCCTTATCCATCATGCTACAACAATTTCATTCCAGTAGTACATATGCAACTTTACAAAGATCTTGGACAATAATTCTGCTACCTAAAGCTAAACTACACATCTTCGAATTTTGAAACCAAAGGGAGAATCTTTTGTACCGATCTCAATAGGCACGAGAGCGCTACAACATTTTCCATAATTATGGATGTGCCCTCCATCCATTCAAACGATGCACTGTTTGTCCACAAGATTTTGTTGTATATTGTGAAGCCTCTAATACAGTTCCAATATTAAAATACACATATCCATGCTTACAAACAATTAAGATGAGAGTTTATTCAAATTGTTAATATTAAATTATGACTGAAAATTTGAGTTGTCGATCCCATATGATCCCTTTTTATAACTCCCAACATCATTTGGTGTACGAAGAATTCTTGACTTTTCAAATGAAAATGGTATATTTAATAAATTTTTATATTGTTTCCTTTAAAACCAATATAATGTCCACTTCAAAGCTCACTTGTAAATCACATCCCCATTTCCAAACTTATATATCATTCGTATGCATATCACAACCATGCCCTTTGAATGGGTTTTAAAATATGTGTAAGAACTTTATATTGTTTATAAAACAATATAATACCCATACTTTATATCCAACTTTTGATAATAATGTAAGGTTATATACATTGTACTTTCAAATGAGACATTATATCCACACAATGAATTTAATATTGTTTGTAAAAACAATATATGATTCACATGTAATCCAAACATTGGTGTTTTATGAAAATCCATATCTTTTAGGTTCATATCATATTGTTTGTAATTTTCAATACCGGATCATGAATGTGAAATATAACAGTGTTAGGAATACACGGAGTGAGAAATTAGACCATATTAAGTGATAGGTTGAGAGGCATGATAATATTATTAGGTATGGAAACAACTTTAGTGAGAGTGTGGACAAATTTTTTGTAAGCAATTTAGAATGAGGGGGGAGTCTGGCAATGCTTTTTTGGGCAAGTACTGTTGAGCGAAATCGTCGTCAACACATGCATGAGTTTCTGCAATGTATTCAACTTTTTTAGTTGAGAGTGCCACTACAGGATGTCTTTTGCTCATCCAATTGATTTCTCCTCCAAATAGGTTAAACACATACCCACTTGTAGATCTTCTAAGATCTACATCTCTAGCCTAGTCTGCATCAACAAACCCATGTATGTCTAACACTTTGTCCAATCCTGGTCTTCCTTGGTAGCACAATCCATAACTAGAAGTGTCACGAGAGTACATGAAAACCCTCTTTACTATTATCCAATGCTCCTTCCCTAGTTTTGACATATACCTATCTCTTGTTCTAGCTCAAACTGTCTTCTCATGATCTTTTGTTTTTGTAGTTGCGATACTTGATGAGACAAAACGATATAATCTTCGAATTCCTGAAGTAATATGTTGCATATTCTCAGGAGTGATCCATCCCAAATCTACTTTCATGGAAACGTGTTTATCTTTTGCTTGATCTTGTTGTTAGTTGTAACGATCCTTGTGATTTAGATGACGATAAGGCATCCTAATTTCTTTTGAATTTTGTCTGAGATAACTTTCTTCAACTTTTGATGCTTCTAGTGATTCAACTAGATCGATTTTTGTTCATTTTTCCGAAGTTTTGATTTTTTTTAACTGGAAGCTTTTCTATTTCAACAAGTTCGGTCCTTGTTTCTTTATCGACCATTGGTCTTGTACTAACGATTTTATGGGACATTTTGTGTTGTAACTCTTTTTCATCTTCTAACTTCTTAATTTGTTTGATCAAGTATTCATGATGACTATTAAGGTGACAAATTTCATCATCCTTTTCGAGTAATTTCTTCTCGAAATCTTGATTAGCTTGTTCTAACTTTTGATCACCTTGCCTTTTATTCTTTAATTTCTTGATTTGTGTCAAAAGTTTTTTATTACAATTCTTGAGACGACAAATTTCTTCCTCTTTATTAGCCACAACTTTGTCAAGTTATTTTTTTTGTACTATCATTTGATCATCCTGGTTGATCATCTTTGAAATATTTTTAAAATCTTATAATGATGGAACTTCTGAATCTGATGTCATTGAAATGTCTTGGAGTATAAATTTCTTCTTTTTATAGAAAAATGTCAAAAACTTTTTTTCCACATTTAAGATGAAAGTACCTAGTGCTTCTAGCCAGGTTAAACCAAGAATTATACCAACATCGGGTTGAGTCATTTTTGTAACATTGAATTGGGATATGTATTTATAATCGTTACTTGTAACTTCTTAATTTGTGTCTTGTCATAGTTCTTTTCAATTATATTTGACTCTAAAATTGATAATTGATTGGAAATATCAATATCAATGTAATTTTCCTTCTTGTATGGACAAATCACGATGTAAATCTTTTTTCCATGAACAATCTTTTAATATATTAAAAATAGGTGTTGAAACTCTTTTATATGTAAACCTTCCTTCATTTATGTTCAAATCCATTTTTTAACTTGAATTATCCTTATGATTATTATTATTATAATAATAATCTATTTTTAAGGTCACGACCAAGCCACACCAAATTGGTGTATGAGACTCCCTTGTTTGTGGGACAAGGGACCCCCTCCGCCCAACGATTTGATTGGTAAAATCCACGGAGGTATACATACCCTACCCCCTTTGAATTTGAACTTATGACCTCTTAGGAGGAAACACATGTTCTTAACCATAATATCCCTTTAATAATAATAAAACTCAAGCTTCTTGACTTAATAGATATCTTCATATAATATTCATATATACTCCTTCAATAAAATTTCTTATAACTTTGTACTTTAATTATAACTCTTTAACCTTGAAATATCCTTCTTCACTTCTTTAATATTTGCTTTATTTTCTTTTCCTTTTTTCTTTATTTTTATAACCTTAATATAAGTGAAATTAAATAATATATTCCACTTACTCTGTAAAATAGTACTTGTTATTTCCCTTTAACCCTTTGACGACCCTTTTCGTATATTAATGTAATAAACTTTGAACAACAATCACCCTTTTTACTATAGTTGATGTATTCCTTTCTTGTTTCTCCTTTTATCCTTTGGTAATTATCGCTTCCTTTGTATTTTTTTTTTAAATTAAACTTCGGAACTTTGTAAATGTTAAGCCCTTATGTTTTTACTTATAATAATATTTCGTTTGTACTTGAAAGTTTTATTCACTTATTGATTTATATGATTTGTATATTTTCCCCAAAAATCATTTTTTTAAATCCTTCAAAGGGTTGTGTCGTATCACCTATGACGTATCATCTCACATTCGACCAGTTTCATTGTTTTTTTAAATGTCGGATATGTTAGTATTTTCTGCGGATCTATGTATTGTGAGTAGATTTAATATAAGTGAGTGATTTCAATCAATTCGATGGCAAATCCAACCTATAGCGAGAATACTTCTCGACGACTCCCTAAGATTATGGGCGGCTCCACACGGCTGTTTACAACAATGGTTATCTGGTAGATCTTATGCTCGATAATTAAGATAAAAATGTATGTTGTGTTTCACTCTGTTCTTGAGACCGCAGTTCCCGCGAGATGTATGTGTTGTTTCACTCTGATTAAACACCCGATACACTCGACCCCATATGTTGGTGACTCTGCAAAAAAATGGGCTCAATTGTTTGGTCTGCTGGTGAATAAGGGCAAACYCGCTTCCAATTARTGACAATGTTCTATGTTAATTCATGATAGATTCAGACAGAGCCAATGTCGATTRTTCCTTCACGATGACCAACTTCCACGATGGYAGATGGTTTCAACATGTTTTTTTTGGTTAATTTTTTTGTTATGTGGYTTGAACTRGCRCAATTTCGTTTGTCTATTCCAAGATTTTCGTTGTACTCTTTGTTGGGTATATTCAGATGCGACCTTCTCTTTTTTTAATCCTTGATTACCTAGGCGTCGATTTTGGTCTCCACGGTTTACTCGTTCTTGCAGGAATATATATATATATATATATATATATATATATATATATTCCCAACGGAATTTTATTTTTCAAGTTTGCAATGAATAGATTTTTTGTTTTTATTTTTYTTTCTGGTTGTTTTTGTATGATTTAGTAGCAAAATGTTTTTTTTTTCAACAAATTTTAAATGGTCAAAAGTCGGTATGGTCAAATACCTTGAAGAGCCAAAAAAAACTCTAAAAGTGTGGGTTGGTCAAAAACCAAATTAATTTTTTTTTGAAAGGAGTGTGGCTAAAGGACATGATAGTAGCTCTAATACCAAATAAGACGAACAAAGTTTACTCACATAGAAAATATCCAAAATATTTGGAATATAACAAAATAATCCATGTAGGACTGTAAATATATTATAAAGAATGTATAAAATATAGATTGACAGATGATTACAATGAGAATGAGGGCTTGTTTATATACCCTCGCAAGGGGGTGCCCTTTCATGAACATACACGTCTTTTAGATAAGACACGTCTTTCATTTATGATGTATTAATTATTATTTTTTAATTATTCTTTATTGATATCTATTTCTATATTTTTTTGTTCATAATAGCATACATCAAACTACCAACCTCACTAGCATACAAAACATATGACATGTCCTCTTCCTCTTCCTGTGTCTTGGGACACTGATCTGTAGATAACTTTACACCTATAGGAATATGAACCTTGACCATTTTACATTCCTGCATATTAAACCTTTGTAATATCGTCTCAACATATTTTCTTTGATTCAACTAGGGTTTCATGTTTGCACGATCTCTTTTAATCCCCATTCCCAGAATGAAGTTAGCAGTAGTGAGATCCTTCATGTCAAATTTGGAGGATAGTTATGATTTCACCTCCTTGATAACATCCATGTTATTTCCTACCAACAACATGTCATTGACATATAACACTACATAAATGAAGTTATTACCAACCTTCTTGGAATATACATAGTGATCATCCCTGCTTCTCACAAATCCTATTTCAAGGATGTATATGTCAAACTTTTGGTACCATGTCCTAGGTGATTGCTTTAGACCATATAGTGACTTATTTATCTTACAAATCATCACTTTATTTCCCTTTATTGCAAAGCCTTTCAGATGCTTCATGTAGATTTCTTCTTCCAAATCCCCATGTACTAATGTTGTCTTCACATATATAGAAGTTAACTTGGCAATATGAGAAAAAAATTCACCAAAGTCAATCGCCTCTACTTGTGAATAACCTTTTGCTACTAACTGAGCTTTGTATTTCTCCACTTTGCCTTCTGCATTCAGCTTCTTCTTAAACACCCATTTGTTTCCAATGGCCTTTCTTCCAATTGGAAACTCAACTAGATCCCATGCCTCATTCTTATCTAAGGAATCCATCTCTTCAACCATGGCATTCTTCTAGAGTTTACTATCCTCTAAATTCATTGTTTCCCTGACAATTTTGGGATCATCATCAATAATAGATAAAGAAAAATTAGAGCAAAAATCAAGTGGACTATACCTTTCTAGTTTCCTTCTTTCCCTCGTTGATCTCCTCAATATTGGAATATGAGGTTCTTCTTCTTCGGATTCATCTTCTTTCATTGATTCATATTTTTCATCATTCAACTCAAACTCTATTTTCTCAATTTCTTCTTGCATTGGTAGGAATTTTTGTTTGGGAACATGTTTAACCTCTCTAAAAACAACATCCCCACTGTAAACGATCTTCTTAGTTTTTGGGTTCCAAAGCGTATAAATTTTCATACCATCTTTATAACTAATAAATATACACTTTTCATCTTTATTATCCAACTTACTCTTATTTTTCTTTGGAACATGTACATAAGCATAAAAACCAAACACTCTGAGATGTTCAAGAGAGGGTTTCTTATCGGTCCATATCTCATGCATAGTTTTTTCCACCAACATTGATGAGGGTGATCTATTTACCACGTAAAATGTAGTATCCACTGCCTCTATCCAGAATTCATGTCGTAACCCGACACTATTGAGCTTGATCCTTGATTTTTCCATCAACGTCTTGTTTATCCTTTCTACAACCTTATTCTATTGAGGTGTGCCTTTCTATACCGCACTTCTTACAAAACTCTTCAAATTCATTCCCATGGAATTCTCCACTGTTATCTGTCCTCAACGCCTTTATTTTCTTCTCTAAATGATTTTCTACCAGAATCGTAAACTCTTTAAATTTATCAAATACCTCATAGTTCTTCCTAAGAAAATAAATCCTTGTTTTCCTTGAGAAATAATCTATGAATGAAACATAATACAAAAATTTACCTAGTGATGGAACATGCACAGGTCCAAACACATCATTGTGTATCAACTCTAAGATTTCCTTTACTCTTGTAGCACCATATGGGAATCTTACTCGATTATGTTTACCATATATGCAATGTTCACAAAAATCAAAATCCAAGGTGCAATTAGACATACCTTCAACCATACCTTTACCGTGTAGTGTTCAAAGGTCATTTTCTCCAATATGTCCCAGTCTTTGATGCCACGGCGTGGTATTCTTTCTCGGGCCAGTATGGATCATATCTTCTTTATTTCCATACTTAAGGACAATAGAACTGTTACACCCATCAGTATAAGTTCGTCCCAACAACTTGTATAGAGTTCCACATTGAACTCCCCTCATCAACACCATTGCTCCTCGTACCATCTTGCAAGTTCCCTTTCCCAATAAAGTATCTAGAACCACATCATCCAACTTACTTACATATATTAGGCTCCTGACTAGATCTGGAATGTGCAAAACTCCAGGGAGAGTTCTAATCCTTACATCTTTCAACAATAACTTAACCCTTCCACCTCCCATGATTTTGGTTGTCGATTCATCTCCTAGGAAGACATCACCACCTTCATACTTTTCATATTCACTGAACCACTGCCTATGAGGAGTCATATGAAATGATGCACCTGAGTTGATCAACCATACGTCACAATTTTCATGTGTACCTGTAAATTTCAGGTAAACATCACCTCCTTCTTCTATGGAGGTTTTGGCCTCTGTGGAAGAGGAAGCATTAAATCCCTTTTCTTTATCATCATTCTTAGACATGCAATATTTCTTATAATGCCCAACTTTACCACATTTCTAGCATTTCCTCAAAGATTTTCCTGGGGATTTAGATCTACCTTTAGATTTAGATCTCCCCCTCGAAGACTTAATTTTATTCATACCTTATGGACAACCTCTTACAGAAAGCTCATTGATGTCAACTTTAGAGGAAGTCTAGAATCTTCTAGAAGCATTGGGTATAATTGAATAAGTCTCCAAATTGTTCCCCTTATGGCGTAACTTTAAGCATGGCCCTCACGGGAAGACACTTTGAAGAAGTCTACAAGAAACCCATAGGTGTGATCATGAGGCCCGAAAATGACTGAGGAAAATGAGGTTGAAGAACACTTCAAGTATATAAAAAAACCCTCATAAATGGATAGTCCGCATCATGTCATTTCCAATGGTAGGTGGTACACCACGTGGTTCCTCACAGTTGAGGAGTTATGACTTCATGAACTTGGAATCCTCGAAGAATGGTTAAGAAGGCCTTAATTAGTCACAAGTCATAAATGAAAGGGTAAAGTGGTTGTAATACGAAAGTACTAGAAGTCCTAAATTTAAGGAAAGGGGTTACTTAGAAAAAATATATATACAACTAAAGAATTCATTCACAAGTACATTCACTCACACATTCTATTGAATATATTCTAGTGAACTAGTGATCTATTGACAAGTTTGCGACGTCAAAATCTAAGGTAACAAAGAGTGAGAAGTGCATGAGTTTTGGGATTGCATTGGAGAGCTAGGGTTTTATGTAAAAACCCTAATTTGGCTGACCCCCGCAGGTCAAACAACTAGTGTCCCGCGAAGCACCCCCGTGAGTTGCCTAGTGCCTGTCACGTGAGTCCCCACGTGACATCATGTCTTAGTCCCGCGAGGACAAGACAAAATTGGGGAATATACTAGTGCCAGGTTGTTGAATATTGAGGAAAGGCTACAGTTCAATATTATTGAGTATTAGCTACATGACTACAGGTATGTTTATGTGTATGATTTGAGAGTTACATGTTGGTTATGGCTATGGTACATGCTTGAGGCATGTTTGGTATATTGTTGAGGCATTAGCACATGATTGAGGTACATCTTGGCTACATGGGTGAGTGATGTATACCCTTGTATCTGGTTTGGTATATGGCATGGTTGTTATGGTTCATTATTAGAGACATATCTTTGAGATGTTGGTACATGGTTGAGGTATACACTTGATATATGGTAGCATATGCATGGGGCACATGTTTTGGCACCTTGAGGTACTTCATTGATTATATGGTATAGGTTTTATACATGATTGATGATCTAGTACATGGTACATGATTTGATACATGATTAGTTATTTATCATTGATGTTATGGTATCTACATTTGGCATATCTTATGGTACATGATTGATGCATGTTATAATGCATTTGATAGTACACAGTTGATGCATGGTATGGTACAGGTTTTTGGTGTAGAAAAAGGCTGAGACATACATGTTGATGATTAGTTACAAGTTGATGAAGACGGTGACAGGTTGGATTCAGTGACATGTTGGATATAATGACGGGTTGATGAGACAATGACAGATTGTATCAGTGGTAGTGACAGTTGGACTACACTTATATTTCAGGGCGACAGGGTGGGGCAAGAAAAGGGGGTTGTAGCCTCCTTCCGATTGAAGTAAGAGAGTATACGTAGTTGGAGCTTCCTTCATATTGGAGCTTGTAAACTAGGGGGTTGGAGTGTCCTTCGAGTTGTAGCTGGTAAATCAGGGAGTTATAGATTCCTTGAGGTTGGAGCCTATAAATAGGGGGTTGAATCCTCCTTCCAATTGGTGCTAGAGAATTTGGAAGCTGGTGCTTCCTATTAATGTATTCTTTTCACATATAAGAAATCATTATGTGGTTTTCTTTGATTTGGGTTTCCACGTAAATTCTGGTGTACTGTGTATTTGATGTGATGTTGTTACTACTTATGGTTATATGCTCATGATATATTGAATGAAATCATAGATGATATAATGCTGATAGAATTGAAGTTTACATATTGTGGTTAAAAATGTATAATTTCTAAATACCGATTCACCTCCCTCTCAATATTTCTAATAGTAATCGCATAATAGAGTTTTAAAATTAACTCTCAAAACAATTTTATCTAACATATGATTGGAAAACATAACCAATGATGGACATGTAGAATCATTAAACGCTAATAGTGATTGTGATAATTTTGCGCAAGAATTATATCAATAGTTGTTAACCTCTTGTGCAATAAGCTTTACTAAGTGACACAAATTCAACAACATTTAATCAATGATTTTAAAAGTCAACAAATTTGAATTTAATTTAATTCTTCGATCCAAGATATGCTACAAAGATAAATTTCGTAGTGGTTATATCTAATTGAATTAACCAACAATGATTAATTTTCGAGTGTTAATTTAGAATATAGTTTATCCAACCATAATTTAAGTTGAAATTGTATTTGTTTCATTAACATTGAGTTAATATTCATTCAATCCTTAAACATAATTAAGGAAATGAACATTAGTATCACTCACATGTACCACACCATATAATGAAATTCTAATATGTAACCAACACTAAGAGAAGTGAAATGGGATGTGCCATCACCTCGTACAATCACTGCATCCAATGATGGACTTGATTCCAATATTCTAGAATGAGTAAGATGATCAATTAACTAGAAGTTACTGCCTTTGATTTTACTCAGTGTTATACA
>ML785225.1:234153-271951 GCA_009831015.1 Picea engelmannii | reverse complement strand
AAAAAAAAAAACATAATTCAAGACTATACATTAAATATTCATTCCCCCTATGATTTGCAACCTCCACCTAATCCAAGGAGTTTCCTTCCTTAATTAAATACATAAAACAATTCCTCTGTTAATTGAATTCATAAGTAATTCCTTCCTTAATTGCGTACATAAGGCCTTTCCTCATTCCCAGTAATAAGCTTGATAATTTATCTTTTTAGTGAAGGTACTACTACTTCGCCCCAACATAATAATCAAAACTTAACCATCTCCTAATAACAATTCCATTATATTCTAGCTCACAATAGCTCTGCAATTCAAATAACATTAGAATTTCATTTCCTACTAGCTAAGCATTAACAATACAGTTGCTAATAATAAAGTTGAACAAAAAAAAAAACCCACTTAAGCTAATGTGAGTCCTCATAAAGTGTGTAGGGTAAAATAAAGAGATTAAGAAATTAATTCAAATAGGTGGTTGTAAATTTGAAAAGAAGAAATTAATTAGTTAACTAAGGGGAGCTTAAAAGAATATATATATATATATATATACATATGAATTTAAAAAATATATATATAATGAAAAGATGCTTAGCACCTTTACCTGATTGAGTTTTCAAAAAAATAAAAAAATAAAAAAAAATAAAAGGGGGGAAAACTTAAAAGAAATAGGATTTAGGGTTTTTGAGGAAAAACCTAATGGGATTAGGGAAAAAGAGGATAAAAGAAAGGAGATGGGGAAAAAGAAGGGGATCTGGTATGAGGTATTGTTATGCTGCCCAAATTTCAAACTGGACTGATCGCTTGTGAGGGGTTGGGGATTTTCTCAGCTGACTTGAGTGGTAGCTCAGCCTTGGAGGCGAGCTGGGAAGCTAGGTACTGTCTGGATTGTGTGTGGCCCCTTTGCGGCTCGGGGGGCTGAGGGAGAAGCAGAGTACCCCTAGCGTTTGGCTGGGAGGTACCGGTGCAGTCTCTACGGCCGACAAGCAACAAGGCAACGGAGCAGCGAGGAGCACAGGAGTTCATTGCGGCAAGCAACAAGGCAACGATATGCTCATCTACTTAGTAGAGTAGTGTGCTTAGTTATTCACTGCTGAGATTATGATTGTATGGATGTAAAATGTCTTTTCCTCGTCCTTTAAACTCTGAAGTTTTTATAATTAGTTCAGTTTTAGGGTTGGTAAATGGTTGGGGTTTATGGCTATTTCGTTTTCGTTTGTATATGGTCCAGCTATTCGTTTTCGTTTGTCTTCCATGTGCATTGCATTTGTATTCGGCGGGCGTTGCCTTTATATACAGTGGGCAGGTTCTTTTCAGTGGGTTTTTCTCCTTTTTACCTTGGGCGTTTTCATATATAGTGGGCAAATTTTCCAGCGGGTTTTCTCTTCTACGTTTTGGGCGTTTTTAAATGCCGTGGGCAAATTCCACCGTGGGTTTTCTTTTACATATTATGGGCGTTCCCATTTCTTGACCTGCGTTTTTTTCATTGTTGGGCGTCTCCTTGTGACCTGGGCGTTTCTAGATAGGGATACTTCTTTATTTTCACAAGCAAGAAGAGATAGAATTCATATCGTTGCAGTCTTGTAATGTGCAATAACAGTCTTAGTAACCCACATTTAGGTCCTTTGTTTTCTCGAGATTTGCAAAGGTTCCATTTCTGATAGACATCTGTGTTTTTCAGTGCGTTCAAATTTACCAGCTAATTCCACTTATGCCCTTGATTCAGTGCATTCACATTTAAGTTCATTAAGATTTTATAATACTTCATATTCATTCTAATACGGTGCATTGACATTTTATAATACTGTGCGCATATTTTAATATAAAACAATGCACTCAGATTTTATACTTATTCATATTAAGGGCATTAGATTTTAGAATATAGTCTAGGCATCTTCATTTAATGCATTCAGATTTATAATAAGCGTATCTCCAGTGGGGCATCCCGTTTTACCAATTACTGTTATACATTTGTTCAAAATACTTTTACAGCGACGACCTGGTTCAAACACAGTTAAACTAATCCAGTTACGGTTATACTGTAATAGATTTGTTACTGTTACACTGTTATACTAATCCAGTTACTGTTATACACCTGTTCATCTGTCCACAATAATTTTACAACGACAACATGGTTCTTACCCAATTAATCAAGTCGGATTCTTACTGATACCGATTTACCGATACAATTCCTTCCAAGTCTCTATGCATCTACAACGTTTGTGTCCGTTGAAAGGTAATGACATCTAGGAAACTAAAACATGGCATATGATGCAACTTTTATTATTGTGACTGGTATTCGATGAAACTTAAAGGATTTCCTCTGCGATCCTGAATATTTTTATTAAACCCTGTTGCGTGTTGCGCCGACCTTCCCTATGTAGTACTGCTGGCTGTGGCAGCGAATTTTTGGAACAGCGTGTTCTCCTCAGCTGTTGGTGTAAATTCTCTTCACCAGCCGTAAACCCGAGCGAATGTCAGGGCCTGCACGCATCAGTGGCCGCATGGTCTCTGGAAGACGCTCTCTGCTGCTCGTTTAATTGCCCTCGAAAAATTCAACGGTGTTAATGCAGTGTAACCGTTGGTGACAGAACGACTGTTTATATTAAGAATTAATCTATTCAAATCAATATTTTCGTTGAGGTTGAAATGTTTTACCCAATCCCAAGGCCCGCCATAGCGAAAGCGGATTCTATGGTTCTATAAAATCATATAATACCCAACGACTCTTAATTGGGAACCAGAGCGATATAATATGATCTTAGGAGTTGAAATCACATAAATTAGGTCGAAGTTACCTCCTAAAACATTGCATTTGGATGCACTCATTCCCTGAGGGTCTCTCGTAGGAAATTTATCTAATTGTTTTCTCATTGCAAATTTACAAACAAAGACGACGCCAATATAATCAGCCAATACAAAATTGCTCCCAACCCATCGTTAACACAATACACACGTTTAATTGCCCTCGAAAACTTCAACGGTGTTAATGCAGTGTAATCGTTGGTGACATAATGACTGTTTCTGCTTTTCGAGAGGGCATAGTTATTGCACCTTTTAATTGCAATTTAGGAAAGGCTTAACCATTGGAGCTGTAACACGTGAGGGTAGGGTCCCTATCTTTTTAGATGGCAATGATTTTTAGTATAAGGGCATCGATGGGGTTATTGGTTGTGTTGTGGTAGTTCCACTTGTTTTAATAATGAATAAAATGTGACTTCTGGGTTATTAAATTGAAATGCTAATATAAAAAGGGAAATGATCAGATTAGGTTATGGAGTGTTACCCTAATGTCATCGATTATAGCAAATAAAAATGTAAACTCCTTTTTGTAATGGAATATTTGAAATGTAAAGGTAATGATAATTGTTTAATTGTTATTCAATTTGTTATGTAATTGGTTTTATTCAGTTATTATGAAATTGCCAGGATTTTATTAATTACCATTTAATTGGGGGTGAAGCATGAAATGTAATGATCGGTTACTTTATGGCAATTTGTGTAATATTAAAAGGGGATGTTTTATGTTAGTAATGAAAGGCCTTCATTAATTCGAATTACAATGCTAAGCATTTCTCTACAACCCGATTACAATATGGATTCCCATTGATTTAAACTATTATGTTAACATCGATTTTAGTTAATTACAATGTTGGTAATGAAAATCCCATCTTAGTTTAAATTACAATGCTACTCTATTTATAAAGGTAATTACTTGGTTATTTATGGTTAGGCTTTGGTAGTTCTGTTGTTATTCATGTCCCACAAAAGGTAAGGTTATCCTTATTTTAATTGCACCACTAATGTGATGTAGAAGGCGAGGATATGGATATGTTATGGGGATGTTATGGTAAGTTCATGATGGTTCAGTAAACGGGGATTTGCACTTAATTAATGTACATTGTATAAGACTGGGTGGGTAACGCGTCACTTAATGGAAAACAAATGGAGTAATTGGTCTATGACTAAGGTCATTGAGTCTCCATAGTGGTTGGTCGATGTTAGAGTCCTTCTGACTTGTGTCTCCCTTAGTGGTAGTGGTGGTCCTTGATTTTTGTAGTTCTTGGTGGTCTTGCCTTGCGTGGTTGCTTGTGTCGGGCGAGATGTAGACACCTCGTTGTAACCCAGTATGTCGTTAAATGGTTGCGTGGTGCGCCTTGTGTCTATGGTCGTTTATGGCTTGCAGTTACTCGTTGTGTGCCTTCAGTCTTCTTGTGATGAACTTGTGGTTGCGTCTTGTTGGTTGTCGAGTGGCGACGTAGAGTCAAGTGTGTCTGTCCCCTTTTTCACGCACGCACACATGTCACGTCTAAATCAAATTTTTTTTTTACACCTGTTATCCGAGTTGCTGTCGTAACGAAGGAGGTACGTTACACTCTCATAGTCTCCTCTCTCAGAATACACTATTCACATTCATCTATCATCACAATACAATTCCCTCATACATAAAAGAGGGTTTCCTTCTAGGGAAAAAAACCCTAACATAACTTCTATCGTCATATCTACAACCTTATAATGAATGGTTCATATTGACTATGAAATTACAATATTTGAATTACATTAAAAAAAAATGCTCCCCTCAAGGCTGGGGGGGGAGAGAATTGTGTATCCTATAGTTTCTTTGACCTTCATATGAATTAGGAAGATAATCAGGCTCGACAATCAACACAAGGTAAATTTTAAAGCGACAAAGATATTATTGATTTGATCCAGAACAATGACAACATATATACAAATGTCAGATGAGATACTCATAACCTAACCACTGCTTAATAACATAACAAGACCTCAGTATGGCGGTGTAGAGAAAAATAACCCAGTGCGGATAATATTAAAGAGTGACTTAAATGCTCATTGTCACCTCTGCAATAAGGGGTTTTATATATTGACCAATCACAATTAAAAAATGATTTTTTTTTAATAAAAAAAATCAACATTATAATGTTTAACTTTAGAAAACATCTTAAATTTATGGTCAAATAACTTATTCAACGGCATTGCATTCCATGGACTAATAACTGTGAAATTCCATGCAACGGAGTCAAGCACAATATAAATTACAATAACTACGAAATTTCATTTCCCTCTCCATCATGTTTTTTAAATTGAAAATAGAAAACACTTAATTTTAAATGTAATGTTTATAAATTTAATTTTTTTAAAATATTAAAAAGCTTAATTTAAAATAATAATAATAATAATAATGGGCACATCTATTAACATTGAGATATCACAAATCTTCTTCTTTAAAAACCCCCTTGGCCATCCAAAACCACATCATTTTCCTACTTGGTTTCTCTAGGATCTCTCTTCCGTCCAAATACCTAGGTGTCCCTACGATTGACAATAGGCCCTGCAACAAGTCTTGAGAACCCCTCATCAACTCCCTAAATAAAAGGCTTAATTCTTGGACCTTTCACTCCCTAAAATTGGTTGGGTGTCTTGTGCTCATTAAATAGGTGCTTCAGGCCATTCCAATCTATCTCTTCTCGACATTAGCTACTCCAAAAGTTGTCTTGAAAACCATTCACAACATTCAAAGAATTTTTTTATGGCAAGGAAACAATGAAAGGAGAAAATGGCCCCTTGTCGGCTGGGATAAAATTTGTAAACCAAAGCTTGCAGGGGGCATCGACCTACGAGATCCATGCATGCTCAATGAAATAATGAGAACAAAAACTTGGTGGTGGTGGCTGAAGCACCCAGAAGACCTACAGGCTCGCTTATGGCAAAGAAAATACACCTCAGGCATAGAGGAAAATAGTCTTATCAGATGGAATGACCAGGTCAATGGATCCTCAATCTAGAATGTTTCTTGGAAAAATCACAGTCGTGTTCAAGAGAATTCCTTTTAGGAACTCAAGGGTGGACATGATGCTTTCTTCTGGTCAGACTCTTGGCAACAAATGCCACCGCTTTTGCAAAGGGAATCTCTACTAGTTGTCCACACCCTAATGCCAAATAATGATAATCTTCAAGTTGAAGATCTTTGGAAGGCCCTGGAGTTTTCAAAAACCTGGTGGGAATGGAATATTAGTCACGAGCATCTTCAACTCCTCGTGGAATCTGATTTGTGCTCGTGATAGGATGAGGCCACGCTTAGGAATGTTCGCATTCAAAATTGATGAGATATCCTTCGATGGGGACACTCCCCTAAGGGAATATTCTCCATAAAATAAGATTATGCTATCAAAGCTCAGTTCCATCTTCATCCTAGAGAACAGATATGGTGCATCATTTGGAAAACAAATCTTTGGCCAAAATTCAACATCTTTCTTTGGCTATTAATTCAAAATTTCACTCTTACTTGGGATAACCTTCGCAAAAGAGGATTTATTGGCCCATTGATTTGCCCTCTTTGTTCTCAGCATGAAGAATCCACATATCATCTCCGCAATCACTACCCTTTCATCTCTAGCATCTGGGATCAAATTTCCCAAACCATGAGGAAAACTGATAGAAATCAAGACAACATATCTTCTATTATTGAGGGATGATGACCCTTAGGTTTTAAAAACTCCATTTTGAATAGAATATGGTATATTCTTCTAGGATTTGGGGTTTGGAAACTTTACAAGGAACACAATAGAAGGATCTTTCACTCAAATCACTCCCCTGAAGCACTCATCTGGTCAAAGATCAAAGAAAACATTCAAAAAACAATCAGATCTAAAAAATGGTCAATAGAGGACCTGGCATGTGATCCCCATGAGCAGTTCATCCTCTCTTACTGAAAACCCAATATTAATACGTTAATGATTTCTAGCCATCCTCGTCCACCATCCTCCTCTAGCACTTCTTCATGGAAAATGCCTCCCTTAGGCCTCTTGAAGATGAAATTTGATGGTGCCTCAAAAGGGAACCCATGTCATGCGGTTTTTAGCATTGTTTTTAGAGATGAAGGGGGAAATATTTGCAACATCCTTGTGGTTATTCTGGGCCATGACACCAATAACTTTGTCGATTTATTGGGTCTTCTGAAAGGAATTCATGAAGCCTCTTGTCTAGGTTACTGCAAGCTCATAATGGTGGGGGACTCACAAATCATCATCTTTATGTTTTCGAAGCTTTTGAATGGCTCTGATCCTGTGAAGATATTTCCTAGTTGGAGACTATTAAGCCACATCAAACTCCTTCAATATTTGTTATCGCCCCACTTGGTTCTTATCCCTTCTCATGTCCGGCGAGAGGAGAATAAGATTGCAAACAAATTGGAAAATGTGGGGGTAGACTATCAAGAGCAGTATATTGCTTTCAGGATCAACCACAGACCAACTCCTCACCTGCTCTAGGAATTATAGTGATAGCTCAGAAGGAAGGTCTACCCCCAGATGTGGTGTCAACTTTGCATGCATGATGAGTTTCCATAAGGTTTCTCGAGTCACCACCTTGTATCCTTTTTATTTCCCAAGACTGGTAGCTACAAAGGATTTTAATTTCCTTGCAGTACATCCCTTTTAGGCCTATGATTATGTGATTACGGTGATGAACCAAATCTTTGGCTCTAGTACTGCTCATTCATTTGGGATTAATGCAACAATTATGCACAGTGTTAATGCACATGACGATGGGTCGGTTCTCCTATACAAAGGCTCGCGCGAGGTTTTTCTGTGCATTTCATGCTTCATTGGCAACAATAAGCTCCATTTATTCATTTTTGAGTGGACTTCAATCATTTCTTTCTCTAGGAAACCATTTCCTTTCATTCCAAGTCTACATCTTTAATGCAACATGCCTCATGAGAGAGCTAGGTTTAAGCGTGCCAATGACACTATTTAAAGTGTTTATAATAGATGACGTTACTCGTCACCCTCCTATGGCAGCTCTGATTCGGTGCAACATTCAATGGATTATCAAGAGGAGGAGGGGAATTATTCTTGTGTTCAAATTGAGGAGGAAAGATGGGGTTATGCAATTGTCGAGGAAGAGATTCCTCAATTTAATGAGGAGGTTCCTAGGTGACCCCTTGATGAAAATGCATAGAATAAAGATCCTAATTTTGAGGAGCATAGTGTCAGTTTTCACATGTAACTCCATGTGACTAATTTTCAGATTTGAAAATTGCTTCTTGGTGATCTAACAATAAAACCCTAGTTGTTATCACTAAACAATTTTACATTGAAAATTATTGACTAAAAACATATGCAGAGGAACCACAAAGATCAAAGATGAATCATCAATACACAAATTTTAGTTTTGTAATCTTGTTAACATCATAAATCTTGAGGGAAAAACCAACCCTCCTAGCCAATACAATATCACCAAAAATATGAGGACAAAGTTGTCTTTCAAAATCACCAAAATGAGAACAATCTTGTTCTCCAATATACAAATCAAAAAACCAAACCTCAACAATATTCTGGAAATCTCCTCTGCCCAAGAATATGTTGTAGATCACCTATACGACCTGTTGACATCACCTGTCAGCCTATATGGATCTGTACCTGCCCAGAAAACCAGATACACAATTCACTTAACTGTCAACCCACGTACATACATTGTTTGCTCTCTTGTAAACCGCGTATACCCTATATGCGATTCGTCCTTCTGCTATCCACACATATACATGGTTCACCTTCGTGCAAACCACGTATAATCTCAGAAACTTGGTTTTCTTCACATGTGCGTCCTTCCTCACTTTTGCATTCTGATCCAAACCCTAGGCTAGATCACTTAAGTGTAGAAGTCTCCTTGCCACAATTTCCATACACCTTAGCACAAGTGTTTTGGTTATTGATCACTTGTACTATATGTACCTATTTTGTGAATGAGTTAATGTGGAGGTTAATGGCTTATGCCTTTTATGGTCATTTCCTTGTTTCTTGATCTTTCTTGGTTTTTTTCATTATGATCTTGCCTTAATTTTCATCATGTGGTATCATAGCACATTTACGATCATTAGAATTTTGATGGCTACATGTTGGAAGAGAGTACGCTCTAGGTGATTCGGTAGCTTGATGTGTGCCATTCTAAAAACTCATTTTAAATTTTAGTCTACATAATAATCTGATTGGTTTCTTGAGAGATATTGGGCTTGTCTTATTAAGTTTAAGTTTAATATTTGGAGAGTGAATATCCTCCTATGGCTATGATTTTATCTGCAAAATCTAGTGTCTTCCTGCAATATTCGTATTGTAATTATTTGTTTTTTAAAAGATGTGAAATGCAGTTATAAATTGTTGTTATACAATTTTTAAAAATATATATACAAAGACATGGTTGTTCAGAACAGATTGGCAGGGTTTCTTTGAGGTGTAAAGTCTCCTGATTTTGCAACTATATTCTTTGTATCTGAAGATCCAAAAGTAATCTCAACCTGAGCGTTATCTGATTATGAAAATACTTGATGCGGGGTGAGTAAGGGCTGACGAGCAGCCGAGTTGTATTTGTATTTGGACATTCTTCATCTCTCAATCATGTAAAGCATGAAGACTCTTGGCTTTGGAAAGCAAATCACTGCCATTGGAACCTGATGTGAACAAGTTGGAAGTAGTTTGAAACCCTAACTACAAAATCTCATTGCCTCCCCCATAGTCATCTCTGTCAGTTCTAGTGGAAGGCCTGAGATTATTCAAACACAAAATGGTTTGTGTGAAGAGAACCAGTGCCAGGAAGCCCTAAAGAACGACAGTAATGGCGGTCATCACAAATTTAAATGTGTAGCACCCAGATTTGGTTGACGAAACGAATCCCTCTATCCTTGAGATAACTGTGAGAATGTCTATTACGAGCAGACAATTTTAAGAAAAGCAATGTGATTATGCAAGACACTGTTGTGGCCAACACCGTGTAATTCGTGCACCTGAAGAGTTTTTGCGTATAGATAGTTGTGTTTTCCATTGCACAGAGATTTGACATCTTCTCATCCAATGCATTAATGCATCCAACTCCCAAACATGAAGTAGACAACTATTCAATAGTTCTGACCACGAATGAGTTTATGATTGTGAGCGTAATAGGCCTCTAGCATTGTCAAATATATACGAGCTCGCTCTCCATGCTCTCTCCCTCTGTGTTAAGCAGGGATCCCCATGCCAATCTGATCGCTGCAACAACAATATATACAGACTGCAACATTCGATTTTTCCTTATTATTCCTAAACCCTTTTACAATCAATATTAATCCATTAGGGAGGCATCACAGTGCTCATACACATAGAACATGCATAGTCGATGATCCTATAGGGCCTTGAAATGTTATAAAGACAACCAGAGTGTTGGAGCATTTGTGCGTAAGAACTTGAGCCAGAAATCCTTGAATTGGACCAATTTGAAGTGTAAGATAATATTACAGAAGTGAAAAAGAACGAACTCTAATAAGGCTAAGAGAGGATCCAAGGAGAAAGGTGAAAACTCAGGTAAAAGTGATGCAAAAGTGGAGTTGAATGTGAAATCCAAAAAGTGCAGAATAAGGATGATAGGTTTGTTGGGTTTTTTTGTTATTGATTATTAGTCCCTGCCAAAGCAGGGTTATAGCAATGAGTTTGCTATTAACATTAATTTTCATTGATTTGAAAAAGTTTCATTAAAAACTTAATGTTTTATATAAGATATACAATTTTTTATTTTTTAATCTATAAAATAATTTATTTTTTTAAACTATCATTGGTTGAAAAATTTGAAACCTGGACAACTATAGCAATGAGTTTGCTATTGATTTGACATTAATTTTCATTGAGTTAAAAAATTTCCATGGGAAACCTAATATTTTACATAAGAAATACAATTTTTTATTTTTTAATCTATAAAATAACTTATTTTTTTAAATTGTCATTAGTTGAAAAATTTAAAGCTTTATTGTGAACTGTTGAAAAATTTACATTAATTACACAATTAATATAACTCATCTTTTAAATCAAATAATTTGGCAGTATATGTCCCATCTAGATATAAAAATATTTAATAGACTATGGTTTGATAAACCATCGTACACCCGTGGCAACTCCTGACGGACGAACTAATTACACTTGGTGGACTTGTCATTGGCTACCCAAGAGGCACGTCAGGCTGCGGAATGGATTTCCCAAATCAAGAATGAGGGAATATCAATTTTATAATTAATGTTAAACCTCGAGTTACGAGAAGGCTCTAATAAGAGTCTCAACTTATTAACCAATCAAAAGTAAGGAAAATAAGTTTTTTTTGTTATATTCGAAAATATTTTTTTTATTTCTTAAGGTCAACTTTAGATTTGGTTAAAAATAATTAAGTCAATATAAAAATTAAAGAAAATTGAATGCATTGCTAAGATGTAATCAACCCTAATCTAGAAGATCAAAATTATCTATCTGTTTTTTCAAGTGTAAAGAAAAAAATAAGCATTGTTAAGATAAGAACAAATTCTCACTAGCTCCATAGTGAAACTAGGCGTATGGGATGAAAGAGTGTGTCACCTTTGTGACACTAAGAAGGTTGAAGATGAAAARCACTTTCTCTTAGACTGTCCAGCCTATACCCATATTAGATCTCATTTTCAAAATATTGATCACACTACCAACCTTCCTAACCTCTTAACTCGACAAAAGTATGGTGATCTTGGAAAGCTTCTCTTAATGTTTTTCTAGCACATAAACAAAATTCTAAAGAATCACAGTATTCACTTACCGTCTTAAGGTCTGATAGACCAATTAGGTCTTAGTGGATGTTAATCATCATCATCATCAATAAAAAGAGAGATAACAATATTTTATTATATTTATAGTATTTCAATATAAGTGTAAATTTATTTGATATTTTTCTATATAATAATTTAAGTGTATATATTATTACACAAGGAATTTTAAATTAATATAATATTTTTTAGTATATTATTATTAGTCCCTGCCAAATTAGGGCTATAGCAATGAGTTTGTTATTGATTTCACATTAATTTTATTGACTAAGTAGTTTGATTATAAATTTAAACAATTTTCCAAAGTATAACATTGTTATATTGATTTTTTTTATTTTTTTTGTTAAATTAAACCATTTTTTAAAATTATGATTGGTGAAGAACTTGAACCCCTTATTGCAAACAAAGGATACACAATCTTACCTGGCAGGGACTACGCTGCCATGCAGCTCTTGTTAAATATTGTATTAGTCAATGATTAAACTATTGCGCATGCAAACATTTATGTGCCAAGAAGAAATGTGAATGAAGAGTGATCTAAGCGTTGTCCAAAGGACCAATGATTTGAACGAATGTTGGTTTGTTCTAAAGGAAACAAGATATGATCATCATCTAAAGAACAAACGATCTAAATGAAGTTTTGAGTGAATCCTCGACTTGGTAATACCTCGACTTGGAAATTAATTAAGTGATATTCATTATCCGTCAATCCAAGGGAGTGTTGATTGTATGAGAGTTATTTGC
The DNA here is from genome assembly GCA_009831015.1 of Picea engelmannii. Classification (NCBI taxonomy): domain Eukaryota; kingdom Viridiplantae; phylum Streptophyta; class Pinopsida; order Pinales; family Pinaceae; genus Picea; species Picea engelmannii. The sequence continues at coordinate 259,608 of ML785225.1, read as the reverse complement.
ATTCAAAGGAGACCCTAGTAGATGACAGTAGAAAGTGAAGGAGATCTGAATAGAAATAAATCAGTCCATTGAGAACAGTTAGACTCGCAACCCCCAAGAAAAATATGGTAACCTCAACCTCCATTTTGAATCAAAGATCTCTCATCGAAGGCCATGTTGAGTTAAATTGTTTTGACCTCCACCCATGTGTTTTTTGTGGAAAGAAAAACCATGTCTCATAAATGTGTTGGAATCGACTAAACATTTAGTGGAAATAGGTAAATTTTGAATTGTTAGGGAATTCACGTTGGTGTTTGGAAGATAAGTTATTGGAACGATCTTATCAACGAGTTTATACACAGGTACACTCATACTTGATTGGAGATATTTCTACAATTGACGGACATGAATGTTTTTCAGGATTGGATGATACAGAGCATGATCGGGGCCCGTTTGATGTAGTCTTCTGAGTTGAAGATCGAGTCTCCATACTTTGATCGAAGACGGTTTGATTACCCTTTTCCACTTTCAAGGGGGTATGGTATATCTCATTATCTAGACTTCTCACTTTTTAGTCGACAGGGGGGAGGGGATAATGATATGCCAGACTTCAAGTTTTGAAGTCTAACTTACAGGATTGCAGTTTATGATGATTGATTATGGATTTAGGATTCAGGATTTCATATGAGTTTATGATTTAAGGATAATGGATGATGGATTTGGATTGGTCTGTTTGACTTTCAGAGGATTTTTCATTGAGACAATTCAACACTTGGAATTTTGGTTTTTTGATGGATATTGGATGGATGGATAACTTGCCACATTTTTTTAGCATTTTATGGATTGTTCGACATGTTTGATGGACATTTGGGTTTAGGATTTGGAGCAATACCAACAGTTTACCCGGTTTACTGCTCAATTTTTTTTATGGCTACAAGTTTTTCATATACATGTTATGGATGTTGTTTGACAGTTTTTCTGCCAGAAGTTTTTTTTGACAGTTTTTTTACGTGTTGATATTTGAGAGCTTTGTAGTCTTCATACTTCTCATGGATGGTATTTTGACCTTGCAGAAGACATAGGATCCTTCTGCTCTTTTCTATTGGCACATTGGATTGCCAAGGTTTTTCAAGATATGGGATGTGTTAGACTTGCAGCTAATTCACTTCTCATTGGTATTTGTTGACATTGGTTTGGGTTCACTTCAATGACCATTCAAAGGATATTAGGCTCATTTGATGCATAGTGAGATTTCCAGATTCAATTTTCAACATCCAAATTTAGCGAGTTTTTTCAGGCGGATCTTCATCGAAACTCATGAGGTTTCATATCATGAGTTACAGATTGAAGACTTGGATATGTTATCAGCTTTTGCACTGGTTTTTTTTGCTAGCTGGTACTTTTGTACAGACTAATGATTAAGGGGGGATTGTTAGCATTATTGCTCCTAATCATAGTCCTAGTACCGCCTTGTTAGCTTGTGTTAGTTATGTGGACGATTAACGATGGTTATTGGACTTTTAATATATGTACACATTTTGTGAATATGTTAATGTGGAAGTTAATGGCTTATTCCTTTTACCACCATCTCCTTGTTTCTGAATCTTTCTTGCTTTTCTGCATTATGATCTTTCCTTAATTTCCATCACTTATGCTAACGACATGATGCCACACTATGATGATCTAATGTTACAATGACATCTATCTTTTATATAGGAGTCCAATGAGTGAGTATAGGAGCCCTTCCCAAACTGAAAAATTAATTAGAATATTTTAGTCCTCTTTGTGGGTGTGGCACCCCCACAAAAACCCACAAATCCCATCAACTTTCCCATGAGGCCCTAGCCTCATTGCCTCATTTCTACGCTGATTTCCCTAAAACGAAAGTAAAAAATGGTGCCAACAAAAATTCCCACATGCCTGACACCTTGGCCTCTAGTGGGAATACTTCTTGAATCTATAAAAATCAACAATTCCTCTGAGCGAGGCTGGTGTTCTCCACCACTCCTAGCTTGTCTTTGATATAGAGAAATTCCCCCTTCACTAGGGGTTTGGTGAGAATATCTGCAATCTGCTTGTTTGTGGAAATGTGTTGGAGCTTCACAACTCCCTTTTGCACCTTGTATTTGATGAAGTGGTATCTTATCTCAATGTATTTTGACTTATCATGAAACACTGGGTTCTCCGAGAGTTTGATACAACTCTGATTATCACATTGAATCACAGTAGGTTCCATTTCTTGATCAAATAACCCTGCAAGAAGATTGCGAAGCCAAACAACCTTGCAAATTTCCAAAATGGATACCATATACTCAACTGAGTGCCACAAAAGTCTTCTTCCTAATGAACCAAGAAACTACTGTTAATCCCAACCTCAAGCAAGCATTAGAAGTACTCTTCATGTCAACTGCACTTCCTACCCAATCTGAGTCTGAATATTCGTGTAGCCTAACTCCATCGGTCTTGACATATATCATACCAAATCCAAATATACCTCGAAGGTACTTAAGCACATGTTTTGTTTCCACCCAATGCACATGTCTCAGATCAACCATGAATTGACTCAAGGTGTTAAGAGAAAAATAGATATATGGCCTAGTGTTCTCCAAGTACATCAATGAACCAATCAACTTCCTATACACCATGGGATCCACCAAGTCTGAATCTGAAGCTCCCAACATTCTCATATTGGTGGTCATAGGTGTAGCCATGGACTTGCAATCCATCATCCCAAACCTCTTCAGTATCTCAAATGCATACTTCCTCTATCCATGGAATATCTCTCCTGGCTGCTACCACACCTCTAATCCTAGGAAGTAATGCATCAACCCAATGTCTTTCATCTCGAACTTCGAAGCCAAATCCTTCTTGCATTTGTAAATAAGTTCCTCATACCCTTTGAGAAATAGATCATAGAAATATAAAACCAATAAGAGGGGACTCTTACCAACCTATAAGAGATATAGGTTGGGATCTTCATCACTCTTAGTGAAGTCTAAGCTTTGCAAATACCCATCAATCCTTGAGTACCATGCTCGAGGTGCCTACTTATGTCCGTACAAAGTTTTCTTCATCCTGCATACATGAGACTCCCTCTCATGTGCCTCAAATACTTGATTTTTCTCTATGTACACCTCCTCCTCAATTACACCATTGAGGAAATTTGTATTCACATCCATCTGATGAATCTTCCACCTCATGACTAAAGCAAGAGAAATAAACGTCCTRATAGAAGTATACCTAGCTATTGGAGAAAAAATTTCCTCGTAGTCTACTGCCTCTTTCTAGGATAACACTCTAGYTACGAACCTCGCCTTATACTTCTCGATACTTCCATCTACAACATGCTTGATATTTTAAATCCATTTGGAAGTTACTACTAACTTCCCTTTTGGTCTCAGAACTATATCCCATATRTCATTATTCATGATGGATTGGTACTCCTCCATCAYGGCATCCTTCCAAACCTATTGGCTTGTTGCTTCCTCATATGGAAGGTTCATAATCAATGATATTTCTCATAAGAGCCACATATGAGCCAAATCTCTCTGGAGGTCTTCTTTCTCTACGAGTATCTATAGGGATTGCATGTCCCTTAGAAACCTTCAAGGTCTCATGAAACCATCTAGGTCTTGTGTCCTAGTTACTAGGAGGATCTACTGGTTCCACACAATCCTCTAACTCCTCCTCATGATATAAGGGTCACTCCTCTATACATAATGGCATTGTACTCTACTCAAATATTGGAGCTTCATGTTCTTCACCACCTGTTGTGATCTCAAGAGACCTCCTGAAATTCAAGTCCTCCTCAAACCTGAAATCCAGACTGACCACAACATATCCTTGTCTTGGAATGCAGATTCAATATTCCTTCAAAGTCTCGTTGTATCCCACAAATGTGCCCTTCCTCCTAGAAGGTACTAACTTTTTCCTCTTCTCCTTGGGAACATGGATGTATATTGGACAACCAAAGATCCTCAAATTCCCTATCTCTGGTTTCACTCCTGTGAATGCTTCCTCATGAGTCTTATCCTCCAAGATACTGTGAGGACTCTTGTTCTAAACATAAACTGTATTGTTGCATGCTTCTTCTCAGAGCATATTGAGTAGATCTTGGTCATGCAACATTGCCTTGGCAACCTCAAGTATCATATGATTCTTTCTTTTGGTGACCCCATTATGTTGAGGGTTGAAAGGTATTGTCGGCTCCTTATTAATTCCTTCTTTCTTGCTGAATTTCTTGAACTCGTTGGAGGTATACTCACACCCATTATTTGACCTCAATACCTTGATATTCTTCTCTGTTTGATTCTCCACCAGAGATTTGCACTCCATGAATCGATTGAAGACTTTATCCTTGGTCTTCATGAAGAATATCCACGTTCTCCTGGAATAATCATCAATGAAGGTCACATAATATCGACAACCACTCGCAGATGGAACTAGAATCAGTCCACACACATCTGAATGTACCAGGTCTAGAATATTCTTGGTCCTACTATCACTGCTTGGAAAAGTAGCCTTAACATTCTTTCCAAGTGCAGAACCTTTGCATACTCCTTGATGCTCAGTTCCAAACTCTAGGAGACCTGTGACCCTCTTTCTTAACACTAGTAAATCCCGGTGATGCAAGTGTCCCAATCTCCTATGCAAAAACTCACATGGGTTATCACTGTCATATACCAGGGCCTGAGTTGGCTAACCTGTCATCTTGTAGAGACTACCATCACGAGTCCCAATGACTTATGCCAAGTCAAGACTTAATCCTTTTGGCCAAGTAAGAACCTACCAGTCAATGAACACCACTACATACCCTCTATCCTCCATGGCAGAGATAAAGAGTAGATTCTTCTTCAGTACAGGTACATACAACACTTCACTCATCTTGAGAGGCTTTCCGGACCTTAGCTGAAACAAAGTTGTTCCAACTCCCTTGATTGAATACTTAGCATTATCTACAAGTTCCACCTACATCGTGAGTTCTTCAATTAAACCAACGAGTGATTTTTGTGACCCTATCATATGACGAGAAGCTCCACTATCCACTAGCCAAGTTTCCATCGTGACCTTCCAGGAATAAGAACAAGAACAACACTCTTCTAGTGTTGTGACCAAAAAAGTGTCTCGAGATGATCCATTCTATTCAAATCCCAATCAATGATTCCATGCCAATTTTCACATGCAACTCTATGTGACTAATTTTCTGAAAATTGCTTCCTAGTGATATAACAATAAAACCCTAGCTGTTATCACTGAACAATTTTACACTGAAAATTATTGACTGAAAACATATGCAGTGGAAACACAAAGATCAAAGATGAATCATCAATACACAAATTTTAGTTCTATAATCTTGTGAACATCAGAAATATTGAGGGAAATACCATCCCTCCTAGCCAATACAATATCACCAAAAATGTGAGGACAACCTTGTCCTTCAAAGTCACCAAAATGAGAACAAACTTGCTCTCCAATATACAAATTAGAAAACCAAACCTCAACAATATTATGGAAATATCATCTTCCCATGAATCTATTATAGATCACCTATACGTCCTGATGACATCACTTGTCATCCTTTACAAATTTGTACCTTCCCAAAAAACTAGATACGCAAGTCACTTAACTGTCAACCCGCGTACTTATATTTTTTTCTCTCTCACAAACCATGTATATCCTATACATGATTTGTCCTTATGCAATCCACATATATATACACATTTCACCTTCATGCAAACCATGTATAATCTCAGAAACTCTATTTTCTTTGCACATGCATCCTTCCTCACTTTTTCATTTTGATCCAGAAACCCTAGGCCAGATCGCCTAGGTACAAAAATCTCCTTGCCACAATTTCCATACTCCTTAGCACAAGTGTTTTACTCACTTATGCTAACTCCACGATGCCACACTATTATGATCTAATGTCATAGTGACATCTCTCCTTTATATAGGAATTCAATGAGTGAGTTTAGGAGCCCTTCCTTAACTGAACAATTAATTCAAATATTTTAGTTCTCTTTGTGGGTGTGGCACCCCCACACAAACCCACAAATCCCATCAATTTTCCCATGAGGCCCTAGCCTCATTTCTAGGCCAATTTCCCTGAAATGAAAGTCAAAATTGGTGCCAACAAAAATTTCCACACGCCTGACACCTTCGCCTCTAGTGGGAATACCTCACGAAGCTACAAAAATAAACACGTAGAGGTAGTGAAAATGACCACATTCCACAACAAAGTGAGCGGACTCCCTTGCAGATAATGGAAGAATGGCTCACCCATTTTTCTGAAGACCAGTTGCAACTCATCTTTGATCTCTACAAAGATATGGTAGAGTAGAAATATCACCAGGAATAGATGGGAATTAGAATTGGGGAACTCTATTACCATATTTTCGGTTTGTAGCGGTGCGTAATTGTTCCTATGTGGTCATCTCCTCCCCAAAACCATGGCAGCGAGAATGCACCTGTAGAATGATGACCTCCTAGTTATGTTCCATGAATTTCTCTTATGGATCAGTCTCTAGTTTCTTTTTGTTTCAGTTGATAGACAATGTACTATGTTTGTATATTTCACGCTGACTCTTTAATACATTTTTATTATTATTTATTGTCTTTATCTTTTATTTAGTATTTATTTATTGTATTTATCTTTTCTGTAGTATTAATTTATTATATATAACATTGCCTCCCTCTCCAACTTTGTTTTTTCCTCAAAACAAAGATTTTGTCTTTCCCTGAGGACTTTCACCTTGTTTCTCAATTGTTGGTGATTACTCGTTGGTGGCGGAAGTTTGTTAGTTCTTTTCATGGAATATTTTGGCTTCCCGGACCATATAGCTTGTAGCTCTTCCCCTTCCATTTGAATTCCATGAATTGTTCTTGGAGATTTGTGGCATACGTTCCTAGTGGCACCAACCATTTTTCACCTAAGACCATGTCTATTCCACAAATAGGTAGAGTGTAATACCTGGTTTGTAGTTTCAAATTTTGTATATGTATTGAAATTTTACAACATTGTCGTATTCCTTTGATGGGTTGGCCATTGGCAGTTGTAACCGTGAGACCTTTGGCAGGGTACATGAATAGATTTAATTTCCTTGTGAGATTAATATCCATGAAATTGTGGGTGCTTCCTGAATCTATTAATATTGCGATGTCTTTTTCTTTTAGGATTCCTTTAAGCTTCAGGGTATTTGGTTTCATTTGTTCTATGATTGTTTCAAATGAAATTATGGGTTTAATGTCTTGACTATTACAGATAGTACTACTATTCTGTCTTGACTATTACAGATAGTACTATTATTCCTCAAATGAGGTGAAATATAATGAGTTGTAAATGGTTGCATCTCTTTTTCTTGGATTGGAACCTTGTAATTTTCCTTACAACCCTATCTAATGCATGTAATTGATTCTAATGACACATTTGGCGATTCTTCTTCATCTGAATTTGACATGCCTTCTTCTGCGGGAACCTCTACCTCTTTTCCGTTAAGGATTTTGCAATGATATAGTTGTTTAGATGTAGATCTATGGCCTGAAAACCAATTTTTACCACATTTACGACATTTAGTTTTATTTCTGCTTTCTTCTTCTTCATCAGAGTTGCTTATGGAAGTGTCTGATGGTCTTTCATCTTCATATTTTCTAGGATTTTGATTGCTACATTTGTGACCTAGTGACGAGTTGTCTCCACAAAACCTACAATCAGTGTCTTTTCGTCGCAAATACCTCATATAGAATCTCTGTAACAATGACCTCCCAAACTTTTTCTCTACAACTTTATCCTTATAGATTGTTGTCTCCATGTTTTCAAATTTCTGTGGTGAGGAGTTTTGTAGGTATTTTTCGGATAATCCACAGTTGTTGTCATTTTCGTCATCGACGTTTTGAATCCGAATTAGGATTCATCATCAAGACTAATCATCAATTGAAAGCTTGTTGTCTCCATATCTGTGATATTGTGTAACTTTAATTTGTTCTAGATGAGAGGTTTTAGACTGGTTATATACGATTAGACTAAATGTTTAGTAGATAATCCAGGTATTCTTGTGGCTAGTGTTTCCCAGTCACGAGTGAAATCATCCATGTTTCATTTCTATTGTAGTCTCATGAGTTCTGTAAAAAAATATTCTTCTTTGATACATTGGAATATTTAAAAAAAAACATTTTTGAACTTCTTCCAACTTATTACGTAACCATTTTTCTTCCACCACATGTACCAGTTATATGCATATCCCTCTAGTTGCATTGATGCATGTCTGATTTTCTCGTTTTCATTTTATATACCATAGATTTCAAAATACTTTTCGGCTTTATTAAACCAGGTTTCTCCTTCTTTTTTGTTCTCATAAAATTTGGACAACTAAATTTTGGCTCTCGGATGATATGTAAAAATGGTATAAGGAGGACATGGTTTATGAACTACCATACCTTGAGGTATGTTTGTTTGGGGAACTGTTGTGTTAGATGGGGATATACTTATTTAGGGATTAGGCCAGTTAGACGGGGGAATATTTAATTGCAGTATGGTTTTGTTTAGCGGGGGTATATTCATGTGTTGATCGGAGGCACTAGAAGGGATCGACGGTGGATTAGTGACATTTGAACAATTTTGTAGCAGGTCAACAATGCCTTCAGATTTGGTTATGAGCCTTATTAATTCTTCATGATTTTTATCCATCTTTGTATTTAATTTTACTTGCTCCAATTGTAAATTGGTAACTATCTCATTCATCTTAGTATGTTGATCTAGTAAGTTGTCATTATTTTGGTTGATCTACTCCTGCAATAAGTCATGCTTTTCTTGCAATTCCTCCATTTTTTACTGAGCTCGCTTACTGTCATCATTTTAGTTACCATCGGAGTTGTTTGATCCATTTTCTTTGTTGATTTTATTTATCAATTTTCATGAAATTGCAGTCTCGCTGAATAATTAATTTACTGATTGTATGGTCTGCTAGTGTTGTACGGAAGAGACCATACAAAAAATTGTACGGATTGTTATTTACGACAGTCTCATGGTGGTTGGGTGTGGCAGTTGTACATACAACTGTCTATGACATCACCATGGAATGGTACAACATACATCATGTGAGGTACGAAAAAATGTGACTGGGTTGTACGACGAATCGTGTGGATGACTAGATGAGGTACGACGACATCGTGAAAGTGTACGATGTGTTTTTGGTACGATTAGAGATTGTTGGGTCGCTTTGATACCAATGTAAGAGATAATCTGCTCGAGGATTGAATTCTTTATTATATAATTGTTTATATGAAAAATATGAGATGCCTTTACATTGACGGGGGAATTCATTTAAATAATACCTTGTGCGATTTTGAATGAAGAGTCATGACTCTTTATTAATTTTATTTATTATTTATTGTCTTTATCTTTTCTTTATTATTTATTTATTGTATATAACATTGCGAGCAGAGGAGAACATGTGAAAAATGATGTCGGATGGCATAGTCAAACCAATGCATAGTGGATAGGTGTCAGTACCCGTGTGGAGGAACCTCATGCCTGGTGATGATATGTCAAGTGGTTATTGTGTGTGTTAAGGTAATTTGGAACTTCGAGGTAGAGTTCCATATCGAGTCACATGCACCATGTGTCAAGCCAGGTGTCAGGTGTTTCCAGGGCAACGTGTGCAAGGTGCTTACTCAATCACGAGATTGGGTGCTTGGGGTATGCAAAGTATAAGTTTACCCGGGGCCCGGTGCCCCGGTGGGCCAATATCCCTGGTGGGTTGATATTCTCGGTGGGTTGAAACCTGGATTACCAGAGATCGGGAGGTTTTAGGTAGCATTAAGTGTGGTGGGTCGACACCCTCGGTGGGTCGATGAGTCAGTGCCACATCGTAAAGCCACATTAGTTCTAGATGGAGCCTCATAGGAATAAGAAAATGACATGGATGCCACGTGGCAGTGAGTTGGTTTTGACCAATGAAGGCTTAGAAACTTTAGAAGGCCATAAATTTTAATCCAAAGCTCGGTTTTGAGCATGGTTACCATCATTGGAAAGCTCTCGATGAGAAGAAATGGAATATGAAACCATAATTGGATTTTAGGGCCGATAAAAAGAGGTGGTTTTGAGGAAAGAAAACATAAAAAATTTACACCCCACCAGCCTAAGTAAGGATTAAGGGCGTTGGGTGTGTTACAAAGTGGTATCAGAGCCAAGTTTCAAACTCTAGCATTATCACAATTTAGAAGCTCAACAGAAGCCCAAACTAACATGGGGAGCCCAATGAGGTTTGAAAATGGGTAACCATCAGGGAAACCACTCAAACTAACCATTTTTGTATAAAACCATCATATTATGGTTGCACCTAGGGGACTATAGACTGTAAAAAATTAGCCAAGGTTGGGAATTGGCACTATCAGCCTGCCAAAAATAATATATCACAACAACAACGTATCAAAAGACTATTTTTCTTCTTGATGCAAGCCATGCTACCTCCTAACATGGGCAAATGCAATGCCTAGTTTAAAGAAATCAAGTCCATAGAAGTCATCTCTGAGACAATTATCATTCCTACAAACAAAAGTGTTCATTACTTATAGTTGTTGGAATAATTTCATTTCAAAAGCATACTATATCGTTTGTTTCCATGCATTGCATGGATAATATTTATGAATGTAGAATACAATTTTTTTGTAAGCTTTCTTCTTATAAGTTCATATTGTCCTACAACATCTCCCAACCGAGCATTTGCAATACTTGCAAATCAAGATAATTTCAAATAAGAAAGCTTTCATGGTAGTTTAATCTATGACATAAATTGAGTTTGGCACTAAAAAGACTCTAGAAATCTTTAATTTTTCTATATAACCACACAACGCACCAAGAACAATTCTAGTAGTTGGAAGTGATTATTTTTTATGGCACAACAAATTTCAATCAATGATGTAGAGATAAATACAATCATTTATGCAATCATATATTAAACAATGGAAGCCAATCTCAAACCTTACAACAAGAACTTTTTTCTAATCAAATTTCATGTCTACGATAAGAGAGCCATAAAACAAGAAACAAGATTACATGGTTAATAGAACATACTTGAACAAATATATTAGAACAATTTGGGAATCTTTCCAACTCTTCCACATGAGTTCTCCAAATTTAATTAAGGAGAAAGATAACAATTTCAAGTGACTAACCAATTCAAAACCACAATTGGCCTCGGTAGAAACAATCATTGATAGGATAATGAATAAATGGAATTAAACAAACACTCATAAATTTCCAATTAAGTTTGTTTTCAATTTTCATTCTAATAAGAAGTCCTACAATACAAGTAGGGGTCTCAAAGGAGGATAAAAAATAAGGACAAACATAAAAAAAAATGATCTCAACAAACCGACATGCAAACAAGGTGATCATCAATTTGTCTTAGCACAAAGCCTCAATGTTTCCGAGTAGTATCTTGCATTTCTTACTAGGGTTGACAATTTCTCTTTATTTAAAAGACCAATTATAAAAAGGACTTTGTGTTGTTGTACAATGTTATGGAGAAAGAATTGAACCCTTAGTGTTCTTTCAACTCATCGACTCTTAAATTATAATAGTCACTCTATAACAAAGTTGAGAGTTCATTCTAGATGCAACTCTTTAATTTGAATACAATGTTTAAATCATTTTAACATGCAGTTCAATAAATTGTATGGATACAATAAAAAGGTTAAAGAAATCCTAATTATTAACAAGAATTCAAACTTAGAAACATACCAAAATGTGAATAAGAGGAAAGGAGTAGTGCTTACAGTGGAGTCAAGCATTGATACAAATATATATAAGGTTAATGGTTATGAGATGGGAGAGGTGTGGTTTTTATATTTATTGTTTTGGGGGGTGTTTAGTGTTCATTGCATGAGTTTGTTAGAAAGTAGTGGAGCGGAGAGAACAATGACACTGCAAAAACACAAAAAAACTATCTAGTCAACAATCGGGTCAAGTAGCAACCTATGCAGAAGACAATGTTGAACTAAGTGGAGGCCATTTAGAATTTGGTACAAAGTGAGGGAAGGGAATTTAGGATTTGTTTAAGAGTGGAAAATCCAACAAATGGCAAATCCATTGAAACAAAAGATCGGATAAAGTAGTGCAATTTTTGACAGCACAACAAATTTCATTCAATGATGTAGAGATTGATACAAGAAATAAGATTGCATGGTTAACATAACATACATGGATGAGCTATTGCAGTAGGAAACTAGGGGAAACTGAACAATGAATGGAGTCTTGGAAATAAATTGGAGTCGAAGTCTATCCATGAGTGTGAAGGTGTAAATTAGAGATGCCATAATAAAAATTCATGTTGAGCCAACATTGGGAATAGAAGGTAGAGCATCGCCTCTTAGCTAGAAGGGTAGGTAGAGTATGCATACGCCATTGAAGTTTGCATTGAAGGTTGGTACATAATATTATGACTTTAAATTTCTTTTAATTTAAATATCAAAATGTCAATGGGACAATTTGTTCATTATATTTGATTTAATATAGGAATTTACTTTGAATCAAATGAAAAATCTTTTTTATATTTATATGAGTATTTTCCTTAGCATACCTTATGGCCCATGTTGTAGTTGTCCTTAACATTGGTAAGAAGGTTGTTTAGTGTAAAAATAAGAGATACCTGATCTAGTGTGTCATGATAAATAGGTTGAACGCCACATAAAAATTGTAACATCCCCACTAAAATCCCCATTTTAGTTAATGCTTAATGTAGATATGATGAAATGTGGCTATGGCCAAGTGATGTGATATGCGAATTGTATTTTGGATTTTTAATAATAAAATGTGATGCCAGCTATTAGTGGAGATGGATAGAGATGGGGGATAAAATTTCCACAAGAGAAGTGAGTGTCTAAAAGTGGTCCAAGGGGGAAATTATTTATGGGTATTAACCCAAACCCAAATTTATGAATTTTACTATCATTGGGGACAACCTTCTCTTTTCTGGTTGAGTGTATGAGATGCCAATTATTGAATACATGTAAGAGGGTGGGTGTGAGAAGTCACATCCCATAGTTATTGGAAGCATGGAGATGAAGTACAATTAACATTGGGGAGAGTGAGAAGTCAACTGGCTTGGGGGAAAAGGAAATTCATATGGCCAAAGGGGAACAATTTTTACAGTCATGTTTTTGCATGAACGATAAGCGGAGAATAGAGAAGAACAATGTTGGAGTTGGAGCAACAATGGAGGATGAATTATGGGAAATTTTTGGAGTTGTTGAAGACTGATTGAAGACTGAAGAAGCAAGTTGTCAAGCTTGCAGAAGAACTAGGTTGGCAAGATTGAAGAGTGAACTCTTATGTGGGTTGCACTGTAACAACATGTTATTGTTGTTGTTTTACTGGAACTTTTCCTAACAGTGAGTTCCTTGAGTTCCTAGTAGTGATATTCCTTGTTACTTGTGCCATACAGACCCTGATAAATCAATGGGATGTCCGATGGACTGAAAGAAATGAAGGGGTACATTCCTTGGGTTGGGAAGGTCAAGAGGAAGAGAGCTAGTGGAAATCGGGATAGTTGTAGGAGAATGCCAATGGGTTGTGGGATATCTGAGTTGTGAGTGCACTGTGAGAGACACCCTCTTTTGTGGATTCCTAGCCCCATCTCGGGGGTGACTTGTTGTTGAGATATAGAAAAACAAGTCTATGGTTCGGTGGAGCGTCCGTCCCAAGCAGCTGGTTGCACAGTTTTTTTAAAAAGATAATTGTTTATCTATTTTTTCTTAGTTATTTATGAGTTAATTGTTGTGCACTTTTTTTCTGTGTATGAGAATGAATTATATGTTGTTGTGACAAATTTATTAGTTGAATTCATGTTTTTTTTTTGTAAGTTAGGATTTGTATTAGAACCTGCTAAGTAGAAAAGTTACAACTATCATGCTATCATAGGAGACTGTGACAACATTTCCCTAGTGGGAAACTAATGCTGCCACATGGCCGTAAAATTCATAATATCCATGCAAAACTTGCAAAGYTGTAAGAAACTTAGAATGYAAGGAGCTAGATCTAGTGTGCCACGCAGGGCGAAAGTTCYGTTGGCTAGACTATACAATCCAAAACCAAAAAKTTGGACTATGCTAAAACTGAAAATTCCTAGATCTGAGAAGTCRCGCARGGCAGAGAGCCTGTGAATTATACTATCTACAAACATAAAAACACGGGAAACCTGAGCAAGAAGGAGCTAGCCAGTGCTGGGGTTGAGCCTCTACTCATTCTGTCTATCTTGCACGGTGTCTCTGCCTAGCTTGCCTCTGTTCGAGATAACATGCATGAGATCCTAAAGAAGAGTCATCAAAAGCTCCTCTCGGCACAACCACTCTTCTTCGTTGTGCTGCATCTCTTTGATGACGGCCTTGATGTCCTCGATTCCTCACTTGATGGTAACCAAAGACTCCTCGAGAAATTTCCTCCCAGCGCAGTGGGAGCAAGCAGGAGAGGGCGGAGGAGTTGGAGGTGAGTCAGAGGAGGAGGTGGGGGAGTCAGAAAAAGGAATGGGGGGGGACGAAGAAGAGAGAGGAGATGAGGGAACGTGGGAGGTGGAGGTGGAGGAGGGGGAGGTGGAGGCTGGCGGGGGGGTGACAGGATGAGCCTTGGAGAAAAGCCGAGGGAGTTACCATGAATGTCGAACCATTCAACTCAGCAGGCATAAGGAGACGACAACGAAGGCAAATCAAGAGTGGTGGCCTGAGGAGGAAAATCAAGTGTGATGGAATGAGTGGGAGAAATGGGAGGCTCGGGGGTGGAGACACACTCAGGGTCTTGAGGTGAGCTTGGACAAGCCTACTGGCCTCGTCCTCTCATTCCCCTTCCTTTTGTAGCATACCAGGCCGCGCCCCTTTTCAACTTACCTCTAAGTCGAGGCATCAAGAAAGCCACCTGAAACCAGATAAGGAGCGCATGAAAGTTGTTGTTCGAAGGACTCGAGACCAGCCAGACATAGAAGCAATGAATGATTGGAGCATAAGTGTTGGGCGCAGAGGGCCGAGTGCACCACAAAAGCTCGAGCCAAAGGCAAAATACTGGACCAACTTCCAGAGGAGGCCAAGGGCTCAAATGAGCCATGTCTCTCCAGAACCCAGGCCTAAAATCGCTAAGGCAGGGAGGGTGATGGGATAGTGACTGCGCACAACCCATTACCATTAACACTCCCACAAACAGATGTGCCATCACATTAAACCTAACCAGAATCAAATGAATACCAAGGAGCGACGGTCGAGGCG
The DNA here is from genome assembly GCA_009831015.1 of Picea engelmannii. NCBI lineage: Eukaryota > Viridiplantae > Streptophyta > Pinopsida > Pinales > Pinaceae > Picea > Picea engelmannii. The sequence goes on along the minus strand of ML785225.1, from coordinate 244,380 downwards.
TTAAATTCATGAATTAATGGTGGAGGTTGAGTGCTCTTGAGTTGGCTTGAGGTGGCGGGAGACTAGGCCATGTGTCCTTCCATCTGGTTGTCCACCCATCATATCCGTAATCACCCCATCTGGCAGTTAGTTGCATTCATTTTTATTTAGCATGTTGTAGTTTCATTTAATTAATGGTAGTCGAATGGTTAAATCTGTGTGTATTCTTGTAGCTGGTAAGCTACATGATATATTAGCAAAAAAAAAATACACTTTATGAGCATTTCCACATGGTAATGTTCATCGGTTAAGCTAGGGGATGTTACAGATTATGTATGGATTCTATAATATTATACACAACATTGTGGTCACAAATATATTGTATTCATATCTATACATGTTTTAAACAAGTCACACCTTCCACATCAATAAAACATATGTATATGAAAAAAATCTCATCTTTACTTGAATAACCTCTGATATTCACTTGCACTATCTTCAATGTGGTCTTATTTAAGATCAAAATCAATTGTTCACCATTAAATTACATACACATGCCTATGCTTAAAAATTATTCTTCATCCAAAGTATTTGGAAATTCGCACCTACCATAAATTTGTCTCTCTAGGTTGCATCGCACAAGATTCCTTTTTGTCTGCGATATAGTGTGTGTCGCACAAGATTTTACTTTTTCTGTGATACAGTGTGTGTCACTTCCCTTTTTGTTTTTTGTGAGATATCACATTATCATGAAGTTGTCCTTATCGCAATAAAGTAATTTTTTGAGAGAACCCTTTTCATTAGTCTGTTCATTGCATCCTTCAAATATTATGTCTCTGGCAATGTATCACACACACCTAAAATTATCTCCTATCCGATGTGCCACATTGATCTAGGTGGATATCGGTGGCCACCCACCTATTCCAACTGGCTCAAAATAGTCTTCTGGCAATTTACTATTTTTAGCAGTTTTTCGGTTCCTAAGCTTCTGGGGCAATTTTGAGGTCCTAAATGAAGTTTTTTTGGGATCGAGCACCTCAATGATAGGCAAAGGTTCTCATTGAGCCCCCAAAAGTAATCTCATCGACGATACCTTTCCAACGACCTATGTGCACCCCAAACAAAGATCGTATGCCAAAGTTACACCCCTGGGAAGTTGAGACACCAAACTACCCAAAACGGGGTCCACAAAATTGTTGGCTTTTCATCTTCCGGGGTTAGGGTTTTGGATTTTATTTATGTTAAAAAGTCCTTTAGAGCTTCATTATAATCATCTTCTTGCGAATGTGAGTAGTCGTCACATCTCTTCTCAGAGATAAGCTGCCACCATTCGAGCGAGTCTTTCACTCTGTATTTCTACAGTTTTGTACATTTCTCTCATTAATAGAAATTCTGTATTATTGTATCTCTGTGTTTATGGTTGCATATCTGATATATTTTTGTTATATTATTGGATATCTGATATATCTTTGTACATTTCTTTATTATATCTCCGCTCTCATTTCGTGCCGAAAATAATCTGGATCACACATGAACTAAGAGATTTATTTTCCCCACTGCATCGCACTCAAAAAAAATTCCCCGTGAAACAGTAAATCGCACAAAATATTATTATCACACGACAAAATAGTTTCATCGCTCATGAAATGTCACATCACTCCAAAAACCATTTCCCAATGACCTATCGCATCGCACAACAAATTATTTTCACACGATAACAAAGTTTTCTCCTATGCTGTGTTTTGCACCCAATTTTTTGACATGCGACACAGACTGTATCACCAAGATTTAGAGAAAGGTGTGATACATCAAATCTCCAATATGTATAACCAATATCTGGATAAATTTGTGACAAAGAAGTTTCATCCCTCTCGAAACATCACATCGTTCCAAAAATAATTTCCCAGAGACACAAAGTGTATCACCAAGATTTAGAGAAAGGTGTGATAGATGAAGTCTCTGGGATGTATCACCAAGATCTGGAGAAAGTTGTGACATAGGGCGTATCGCTATGATTTGAGAAAAGTTGTGACACAAGGGGTATCACACCCATCGCTCATAGACTCGGTCGACCTGTGGCAATTCAATATAAAGGGAATGAATCCACCTGTGAATTCTCCCATATTGAATATACTATTTCCCAGAGCAATCCAACTTTGATGTCTAGAATCACACCTGCAATAACAACAAACATCTCATTCTTGTGGTGATTGAAGTAGAGAAACAAACCAACATAGAGAACATAAGTGGAGTATCCTACAAAGAGGATCGCATGAGAGCCGAGGAGGTTATAAATCCTACTCCAAAAATAATTTCCTGGAAACATTTCACATTGCACAAAAAATCATTTTTGTGTGATAACAAAGTTTCCTCCTACACAATGTTTCACACCCAAAACATTTGACGTGAGACACATAGTGTATCACTAGGATTTAGAGACAGGTGTTATATGCGAAGTCTCTAGGATGTATCGCCAAGATCTAGATAAAGCTGCAACATAGGGTGTATGACTATGATTTGAGGAAAGTTTTGACATAGGGGGTATCACACTCGTCAGTCATAGACATGGTCGTTTTATGATAATTCAATATAAAGTGAATGACGTTTCCTATGACTCCTCCCAAATTGAATATACTCCTACCCAGAGAAATCCATCTCTAATTCCCAGAATCCCACCTACATAATAGAAAATGTCTCATTCTAGCAGTGAGAGAAATGAACTGACATAGAAGACATAAGTGGAGCAACCTACAAAGAGGATCACATGAGGGTCGGGGAGGTTGTAAATCTCTCCACCCAAAATATTGAATACTGCAAAATTCATGTACAAAAAATCGTTGGCGTAGTTTATGACCTGGTCGTTCTCCTGCCCGCCTCCCCTCATTTCGAAGAAGGCTTGAACATGCACGAGTAGCAAAAGAAAACCGACATAATCACACAATCGCAATGAACCAATGGTCATCATATGGATTTGGACAGTATCCACAAATCTAATGGTCGATGGAGGGAAAATCATGCCTAACTTGAGCGGAATCCCATGACAAATCCCATGCATGAGCTATGAGGACTGGTGCCAAGGATTGGAGAGGGAAGGATGGTTAGATGGCCATCTAACAAAATCAACAAACTAATGACTCAGGGGTCACATCAGAAAATAGAATGCATATAGATTACATAAGGGAAACACTTTACAATGGTAAAATGCACAACATATCTCTTACCTAACCTTTTTCCATGCATTCCATATGTTGTTGCAAACCTTTGTCCATGCATTTCATATGTTGTTGCATACATTTCTCCTATTGCTAACACAATATTCTAGGCTGAAAAACTACTCAGTTATCATGAATTAGATGTTTCACTTCATTGCCAACCTCCTCAATTGATCCAACGCATTCATGATCAATCACCTACTTTCATCCATTCTCCCATGGTTTCCTACCATGAGAGGCCTACCCTAAGACATTTCACTTGGGAAAGATCTTGGTAGTCACCCTCCAATCGAACTCCAATGGGTTACATTTGTTTGGGAGTGGAACTCTAGATTGGATCTATATGGGCATCAATAGATCCACAAATTCGTACTCATCTACACATCTTTATAGAATATTCATGACAACAACAAGCATTCCCATATCGTTGCATTCATAATGACAACTAAAAACACTTGTTCCACATCTTTGCTGTCAATTTTCTAATCCCAACTCCTAGATCAATTGTTTAGTAGTATTTCCTTGTTGTAAATCAAATTAGTAGCTCACAAAATAAAATACACTTACTAGAATAATTAACAGAAATCATTATAGGAAGCAAAGAAACCAATTCCAAACACACAAATATTTTTCTCTTCAAAGAAGATTATCATTAGAATAATATCAAAGCTTACAAGGGCTCCCTTACCGGGAAAATGGCCCAGTGAGAAATACTGAAAACTACAGACAACACCCACAAACCTTGGAAACTTCGTCGCGGTTATACGACCCCATACATTCAACCTATTGAATCTTATGCACGATATGGATCATTGTAGCTCACATACATACATGCATTTTTTCATTGTATCCCACATACATATGCACCTTGAGTGACATGTGTAGTGCATATAGTTTTTCCATGTTGTTGTGGCTCCAATCTATCGGATCTTCCTTCGGCTTCCCATGTTATCACTTCCCCTCATACTTGAACTAATCTCTAGATGAAAGTCCTTCACCTATCCGAGATCCTCTAGAGCAAAATTCCTTCTTCGCTCTCTTGTATGATGTGATCATATGAAGTGGCGTACTCTTCCTCCTTCACCCTATCCTTTCTTTTAAAATGTTGAGTTATGACCTAACCCTAATCTCCAAAGTGATTGACGGTTGAGATTAAATCTCACCTCACTTGAGATCAATGGCTAAGATTTAATTCACTAATTCTAATAACTTTAGCATTTCATTAAATCAAACTCAATTAATTAAATTAAATTTACTTTAATCATTCCTTTAATTGAAGTAAATTACTAAGATAAGAGGCTTTGGACAACTTCCACACATCTAGACACTTAGACCTGTGCGAAACTAACTATCTGATGCTACAAACATAAGATCCATTCACGTTTGAATGTATAAGATCCAATATCCCCTTGGACCTACAAACATGATTTCCCTGCAACCTATATAACTTTCCCTCTCTAACCCCAATGCTCATTGTTGTGTCAGAGATAGCTCCCTCTGGACATATGAATACTTTCCCTTTCTTGAACATGATGACAAAACCCCTGTCCTCCAAAAATGAAACTGAGAGCAAATTCTTCTTTAGTTCTGGTACATAAAGCACATCCTGGGCCTCCAACGAACCTCTTGACTCAAGCAGAAACCAGATAGTCCCCTCCCCCTTCACTGCATACTTGGCATTATCACCAAGATCCACATGGGTCCCTTAGTCCTTCTCAATTAGACAACTAAATATCTATCGTGCTTCTATCATATTTTCTGCCCACTGAAAAAAAAAAATGCAGCCAACTCCTCCATCCCAATGCCTTTTCCCCTTTGTACGATCCTATAGTGGTGAACTATACAAATTGTACGTGCCCTCTGTTATCAATAATAGGTGTGCTCGTTTAACCATAGACAATATAGCAATATTGTCACCCAACCATAGGCTGAAACCACCCTCGAGCACCTTAACCTTGACAGAGAATGATTCTGGAAGAAAACCCTAGGCCTAATAGTCAATCAAGGTAGTGTATCACTCTCCAGAGTTAGCATACCAAGAAAAAATTCCAAACCATAACCAAGAGAGAGTCCAAGCCTAAAATTGAAAATACAAGTTGTAGTATCTGCAATTGCAGCTACTCTCCAGATTTTCGCACTTACTAAATTTCTGCAGTGCGCACTAGATTTCTGCAATTGCGAGATGTGTGTACAAATGAGCTCTGACATCCTGTATTTATACTACTCTTTCTTAGCTGTCTGGGCTGACTTCTCTTTCTGGAGGCTAAAGACTCAATATTGATTATTTTCCTTAGCTGACTTGTCTTCTAGGGTTATGTCCAAGGCTTTAGGGTTTCTTCTTGTTTTCTGGAATATTATATCCTTATCAGGGTTCCGTGTGGAGGTTAATACCTCTCGCAGCTACCATAGTATCAACACCCTAGGCTGCCTATACAACACGTATGTATGTGCATGTTCCTTCTGCACTACATGTATGTACATGCCCTAAGATTTTGTCCTACATATATGTACGCACCTTGAACTCTTGATCGATGCATATGTACACACCCTAGGCCACTTTTTTGGCACGTATGTATGTGCTCTGGTTGACTGCTTTGTGCGTACGACGTTTCCCAATCTAAAATACGAACTATTCTGACGGCTCTTATGGCTCAGATATACTACTTAGCTCTTCCTAGATCTATTTGTTGTTGTTGCCCACTAACTTCTCTTCTCCTTTGGACAGATCAAATCTCTAGGTGAAAGTCTTTCTTCAGCCTTGTTGAGATCTCTTTGAGAAAAATTCCTTATTTTCTCTCTCTCTCTCTCTATGAGTCACTGGCTCCAATAGATTTTTTATCCCTTGAGTTGATCTTTGGATGAAAGTCCTTCTTCACCCTTGCTAAGATCTTCTTGAGTCACAATCCTTTGTGGCTCAAGAACTCAATGAATTTCATCGTTGGTTTATAGATTTGTAGAGATCTCCTTGCAGATCTGCTGCAAACTGATGTGGATTTGAAATTTGGCTCCCTCTTAGAGTGAATGCTTTGATATCATATCAATTTTCTAATCCCAACTCCCAAATAAATTGTTTGCTAGTGATTTCCTTGTTGTAAATCAAATTAGCATCTCACAAAACAAAATACACTCGCTGGAATAATTAACAAAAATCGTTAGTGGAAGCAAAAAAACCAATTCCAAACACACATATTTTTCTCTTCAAATTGACTTATCATTAGAATAATATCAAAGCTTACAAGGGCTCCCTTACCTAGAAAATGACCCATTGAGAAACATTGAAAACTACAGATAACACCTGCAAAACCTAGCAACTGCATCGTGGTTGTACAACCCCGTACATTCAACCTCTTGAATCTTGTATGTGCCCTAGCTCATTGTATCTCGCGTACATACACACTTTTCTGCATTGTATCCGACGTACATATGTGCTTTTCTGCACTATATCCCATGTACATATGCACCTTTAGCAACCTATTTAGCGTATACAATTCCACCCTGTTGTTGTGGCTCTGATCTGCCAAATCTTCCTGCGATTGCCCATGTTCTCTCTTCTCCTATGACTTGACATGAACTCTAGATGAAATTCCTTCTTCACTATCTGAGGTCTCCTTTAGCAAAAGTCCTTCGATTTGTTCTATGATGTGATCATGTAAAGTGGTGTCTTCCTCCTTCACCCTAGCCTTGTTTTTATAATGTTGAGTTATGACCTAACTCTAATCTCCAAATTGATTGACGCTTGATATTAAATCTCACCTCACTTGAGATAAATGGCTAAGATTTAATTCACTAATACTAATAACTTTAGCATTTCATTATATTAAACTCAACTAATTAATAAACACACTTTACTTTAATAATTCATTTAATTAAAGTAAATTACTAAGGTAGAAGGCTTTGGACGACTTTCACACGTCTAGACACTTAGACCTCTGCGAAAGTACCTCTCCGATGCTACAAACATCAACAATTGCCACAACAGTACATGCTTGCAGCAACGAATTTGATTCTCAATAGGTTGGCACAACAAATTTCTCTATCCTTCTCTATACGCTTATGAAAATTGTTGCGGCATTAAACATTATTCTCTCAACCACTTGATATGCTCCTACAAATTTTTACAACACAATCAAGAATAGATAGTGAGATCACTGGAAGCTCTCTACAATTTATGAATTGTTAGCGACATGCACAAATAGAGTAGCAGATTCACATCTCATGTTTCTCCTTATGCTTCTTCTCACTCTCTTTATCATGTTGGTCTTCAACACTCTCTTACAAAACATATATTAAATCTTACACTCTTAGAAATCTGAGGACATCAGACCTACATATCTACAACATAACTCTCTAGATTTCACCATATAGTGGATCTGGAAATCTTAGATTGATCGATCTACCATCCAATTTCCATTCACAACACATTATTTGCAATATAACTAGAAGCACAACTATCGATGATGATGATTGGATCAATGCACCAAACCAATGGAAAATTATTACAACACGAAACACCATAGACAAACCATGGGACACACACTACAATGAACATCCTGACAACAAAATATAGCACCTCCATATGATGTAAACTCCCAAGCATCACCCCCATATGATGTAAAGTCCCAAACATCAAAGGGATAATCTTGTGCAACTTAGGAAGGGTACCCATTGTCACCACAATATCTCTTCCTCTCACTTTTGGTTGGCTCTTCTCCAACTCAAGGGGGACTTCCCTAAAGATAGAATTACTAAGTCTACACAGTGGAGGCACAAGGTGATTTATTGAAGAGTAACCCTGAACAAAACAAGTGCTTGTAGTATAATTGGAATAATAAATGGCATGAAAAGGAAAGATGAAGGTGGAAACCCCAAGACAAAGTGCCTAATCACACCCTGGTAAAATTGAGTCAAAGAAGTATGGATCAAAGAGGGAAAGTGCATGAAAATGCAAGGTAATAGGGATGTTATGCATGCCACAATTAATCCTTAACTTGTGCAAATCTATTGCAGAATTTTTTCCTTAGAATCCTTGGAAAGCTAGGTGTGTTATTCAAAATGTTGGTATGAAGGTGATGCCATATCATGCTAGCAACAATTGATTTTATTAGTTGTAAACTAGATACAACAACAACAATAAGAAGAGGGGTTAAATATTCACATTACATTATCCAAATGAATCATGGTTCATTACAAGGCCTTCATATAAACAATATGAGGGTTTCCTACAATAGAAATCAACATATGAAAACATTACAATCATAAAGCCTCACAATAAAAGACATGATGCCTCCAATCTTCCATCCAATATCCAAGCATGTGATGTACAAATGAATTCCAAGGGGAGATCTCAATCCCCAAATTCCCAACCACCATTACAACGGAGATAAAGCTCTTCTTTATAGAGCGAGTCTCTTTTCTCATATAATAAACAAATATTATTTGCTAACTAACTCCATGACAAATCAAATAATATAAAATTGTAGTTGGATCCCTCCTAAATACATGTTTGACCATGTCAAAATATGTGGACACAACCCTTTCAAGGAAAACTCACCCTCATCCTAAAATAGGAAAGAGATTAAATCAAAAGTCTCCTAGAGAGAGTGTATAACTAAAAATAGGCAAGATAACTAGGTCAACATGCGAGAAGTCCACAAGAATTCACCCTCCAAGAATGAATGCATACAAAATATAATTAAATAAGGTTCAACCTAAGAGAACGTGCTCATAGGTCCACCTAGGAAAGCTCACAAAGTGCACCCTCCGAGGTGAATAAGAGATATAACAATAAAATAGTCCTCCTAGGAGAATGCTCCACAACCAACCTCCAAAAATAGCAAGTGGTCCACAAAATGCATGTAACCAATCCACATGTGTGAATCCTGTGGCAACCAACTCCATGTATGAATGTGCAAAAGTGCCAAGTAGATGGAAAGTTCCACGAGAAATGAAATAGTCAAACCCCAAAATAACAAGTGGACCAACTCCACAAGACAAATCAAAGGAGAAAAGGGCGAATTAGAGTTTTGACCATACCAAAACTCCATGAAATAATAAAATATATACCTCCATATGTAGTAATAAGTGTCTCCATAAGTGCACCCTACAAAAATATGCTAAAATATTATAAGACAAAGTAAATGCAGCAATGTGCCATGTGTGGCCCTCCAAGTATGCCACACACCTCTCAATAAAATCCTCCATAACCACCTCAAGTAAAATAATATATCTGTCAAGTCAAAGTGAGGGTGCTCTCCAATGAAGGTCAAAAGATGACAAGTGTAACTAAAATGTCCATGCAATAAAGATGAGATAGAACCTAGGAGAGGTGCACCCTAGAAAATTGTGCCATGTAACTAACTCAACCAGTGAATAAAGAATATAATATCTCCATGTGAAGTGCACCTGAAAAAAGGAGTGGAAAAGTGGTTAGCCTCCATCAAACATGCTCCAAACCATGTGTTGTTTTCCATTACCATCAATTGATTTCCCCAAACCATGTGCACAAAAGAAAGTGTTCCCTAGAGAATGTGCCAACCTCTCCAAAAATAAAATAATCATGAATGCCTTGGAAAGTGTACCCAAGAGAGGTGTGCTCCATAACAAAACCTCGAATAACCTCCTAATAACCCCTCCAAGTGTGAATAACTACCAAGTGAAGTAGGGAACTCAAGTTGTTAACCTCCAAGGTAATAACATGAATTAATTTAACTGTTAAATGGTTCAATCAACCTCAACATGTATGCACAAAGGCTAATATTGAAATAAAACCATTGTCCAACCTCCCAATAGTAACCAACACATTCAAACAACATGAACATGTGTGCTAATGAGGGGGGTGCACACCAATAAGTGTTGTACCATAAAAGTAAGTTGTATCTCCTAGCAAAGACCACCATGATAACAACACAATGACAAAATAGAAGCTCCACCTAGGTTTGGATCTAGGGTGCACCACCAAAGAAATATAACATGATAAAACCTCAAACCTTAGGAAAAGGTTTGATAATCAGAGATGTATGTTGTACCCCACCCCCCC
>ML785225.1:149272-171457 GCA_009831015.1 Picea engelmannii | reverse complement strand
TGCAATTCAATTTGGGTTGTTACAAAAGCGTTGCTGCTTCAGATGATGAATCATAGTTTTGGATACTCACTCTCGGGCTTTTCATGATGCCTGTCTAGCAAAATTTGGTGAATGGTAGGCACCGTTGTGTACCAAGTGGCACCATATATTTTCATATCGTTCCAGAAGGATGACGCCGAGAATCGATGGGCAGATGGAATGACGACGGTTCCACCTACGACCATGGATGAGAGAAATGTTGCTAGGAGACCATGGACGTGAAAGAGCGGTAAGACAATGAAAGTCAGGTCGAAGGGAGAAAGCTCATACACATCTTTGATGTGTTGCGTAGATGCCGCCAGATTTAGATGCGTCAACGAGACTCCCTTCGGTCGGCTAGTGGTCCTGGACATATGAAGAAATAACTCTTTATCGTCTTCCAGGTTAGGACCTGTCTCGCTAACCTCCTGGATGCCCTCTGATGCCACAAAGTTCAATCTTGGGTGGAACTCGACAGCTGCATTTCTGTCGGTGTCGAGGTAAAATTGTGATGCGACCACAGAGAGACTGAGCATTGTGGCTGCTCTTTCGGCCCATGAATATCCTTCCATGGGCATTATAATCATTTTGGACCCGGAATCCTCTAAATAGAACTCGAATTCCTCTTCGGTGTAGGTAGAATTCAATGGTGTTGCAACTGCTTTGGCCCTGATCACCGCAAGGAACAATATCACGAACTGCGCCAAAGAAACAAAACATATTCAGCGTATTGAAATTTGAAACCTGTACTATCATCTAATGAAAAACCCTGACATATCATCTAATAACGACCGCGTATTTTGGCCTTAAATACACCATAAAAGTTTGGATTTCACAAAAATGAGCACAATCTGCAGCAGTGATGAACAAAATAACCGAGGGAAATAAAAGAAAGAAAACTAAAACTTAAGGAGATATTTGGAATAAAAGCCAAAGAAAACTGCAGTGACTAGAAAATTTATGTAACAAAGTTGGAGGAATACGATTTCAACCAAAGGAAAACACAACGTGGAACTTTACCTCAATAGAGTTAGGAAAGGTGAGAGCCACCACATCCCTGCTTCCAATCCCGACATTTCTTAACTTGGAGGCACATCTATTTACAAGCCTTGAAGCTCGACATATGTAACTTCAAACTTCCCGGACACGATGACAACCTTTTGTTAGGGAAACTCGTGGCAGGTATTATTTAAAAGTGCAGTCAGAGTCAGGGGATGGACTTCTCCTTTGCTCGCCATTGAATGGAAATAAAATAAAATAAAGAATACCGCAAAGGTTTATCACAACACACGATGCAAGACACATAAAATTACTAACCCTCCAGATGTAAAAACTCAGACAACAATTTCACACAAGCCTGAGATTACAGGAAGCATAAATTTATCTCTATAGACACAGAGAGGAATCTTTTCACGATAGTCAAAGTATGGAATCAAAGAAAAATCCCAAATGGGTAATCAACACAACAATCGATGAACAAAATAAAATAAAAATTCCAAATGGGTATTAAACACAGAGCAATTGATGAACGGTTGATGTTAAGCAGGTGGTTGCAAAACTCTGACAATGTGAAATGTGTATACCAATAGCAATGGCATATTCTATGTTTTTTTGTTGTTGTTAGTCTCTATGTTTCCATTTATGGTCTATACTTTCTCTTGGAGACTCATTTTCCTCTCAATATGATCCAAAGTACCTCACAAAAACAGTATTGGTACATGTACTAAAATATTTTAACACAACTATCAGTTCCATAAGAATGATGAGAAAATATACCTTCATAACCTCCTCACCAATCTGTTGCATTTCTTGTCCCTTACCTATTGTTTCTTTTGGTTTCCCTTCCTCTGTTTCCATTTTTTTTTTTCATTTCTAGATACTCATTTAGAGCCCATTGGTACTTAGATTGATTCATCCCAAACCAATCTGCCAGATACTCGTCCACTCTTGAATGTACATGTTGGATTTTAGCAACGTCATTAAAAATCGAGCCCAAAACAGAACCGACAAATGTCTCCGGTGGGCTAGCCGGAGCAGGGGAGGCTTGGGCCTCCAAGTCCATAGCATTCTTGGGCTTAGGATTGGCAGTTGTCGGTCTAGTAGTGACGAGAGGGGGCTTTATAAAAACCATATATCTTCCCGCTTTCCTTATCAAAGTCGGGGGGTGTCCATTTTTTTCCGGTTCAGCTCCGCCATTTTAGTCGAAACCCACTCCTAGATTACATTAAAATCGCTTCTAGGTGTTGATAAAAACAATTCACAGAGTCCTTACCGGTCCTTAACTGAAGATTTACCAATATGTAACTCTAAAATCTCGACGGACCATCATTTTTTTCGAGTTTTTGAGACAGGAAAAACACGCAGGATGCATGCATGTATACTCAGAGAGCAGTCATGTATATAAGGATTATGCGCTATCTTCGTGATGGGCATGATAACAAATCTTCCTGTGTGTATATAATATGTAAACTCAACATAGGATTCAACTCTGTGGCATTCCCAAGAATCTACGTCTAGTGTTCGAATCATTAAAATGATTCTGTTGTATCCAATCAGACAAAAAACCCATTGTTGAATCATGAGATAAATCTGTTAAGGTATATGAGTGTGAAATACCACAACCTATTCAATGAGAAAAATATGATGCCTCTACTACCCTGCATTCCCAAAATCACTTCCATTGCAGCTATCACTATACTTCTTCATTGAAAGACTGGGACTGACTCCCTCGTGCCCTTCTCTTTTAACAAATTCACCCCATACATTGATCAAGATTGAGGTTGTTTCCAGCTGGGCAATCATAAATAACATGCTTTTCTACGGAGGTAAGCTTTTGAAGACTTGTCGTGCATGCTAAGCTTCTGAAGACTTGCAGTGCACGCTAAATATGATAAAATGCCACTGATAGAGGGTTTGGGAAACATTACGAATAGATGGTTTAGGTCTTAAGCAGTCGCAAAATTCTCGTATGGTTATAAAAAAAATTGAGAACTTCTGGAGGAGTCACAAGATACTAGGAGTCTGGAAACTCTAGCAACGTCCTTTCTTCGCGTTTCTAATCGTAATTGATTATGTTGAAGGTGTGTCAGGAAGGCAATGGATGCATGCAAAAGTAGTTGTTGAATCAATATGTGTAGGGTTGCGTGCTAGTGATTGTTGCTACATGTGGCGGTGTGGATAGTTTATAATAGAGCATACTGTGAGTATTGGAATAGACTACACGAAACTTTATTGTTAAGTTTCCTCTAGTTTTGAGCTATCTAGTGATATAAATATCAGTTAACTAATTAATTCTTTGAGTATGAAGGTTTTTAAAGCTGATTATAATTGATTAATTGTTTGTAATATGAATTATAAAATGTATTTATTTATTTAATAAAAGAGATTACAATTTTATTTATTTTTAATTTTATAAATTAAATTAGTATTTGATTTGTAATTATTGTAAATGTATTTTATATTTAGTTTTATGCAATTAAATTATTTAAATAATAATAATAATAAAATAAAAAGTAAATTTTAATGATTATGACTTTCAAATTAGTCTTTACCTTAAATCTTAGATGAAATATGACAACATAGACAACCCAAAGGCTTTCGAGTTTTGTTTGGATTACATTTAATTAAAATTTTAGATAAGAAAAGTATTAATATTTAATATGTTATGATATTGAATTTAATTAAGAAATTATATATATATATATATATATATATATATATATATATATATAAACAACCTAATAATTTTTTGATACATATATTATGAGTTATTATTATTATTTGTAATGGATTTTTATATTAAGATTAAGAAATTGGAGATAATATCCAATCACTTACAAAATTGTGAACTTTGCATCTTATTAGTTCCTGCCGTAGGCATAGAGGGACTATAGCGATCGATAATTCGTTGACTACATATTAATTTGTCCTTTGACCACACATATTTGCATAATATCTATTGTTGGAGCTAGGGAATTAAAAACATTGATTTTTATATAATAAAAAGTACCATATATGTATTGATCTGATTGGATAACAAATTGGAGGTCTTATTGCCGGCTTCTCTATTCCCAATGTTTTATATGGTAACATATCCAAACTTTTTTATCATATACAATCTTTTTGAATAATATATTTTTCCTATGTATTGCTTGAAGGTGGATTAATGCTAGCATTAGTTCGAATGTTTGTCTTAACATTTTCTGCTGGCTGAATATATCCCAAATTTTTTATTTGTACTAATCATATTGAAATGTTTAGATATCCAAGCTTTATAACTCCAAAGTTTATAACGTCCTTGCCACATGTATTTGTATTGAAATGTATTGACACTTTTTTTGAGGTGCTTGAATAGGACTGATAGCTTAAATGTTTACATGACGTGAGGTCCTCCAACAGGCCTGACAGCTTAAATGTTTGCATATCGCGAGGTCCTTAGACAACCTGACAACCTTAAATGTTTATCTAAATACGTTTCTTGGAGTACATTTTTCCTCGAAATTTTCCATACAATGTTGCAGTGATTTTGCACAATATTGTTGTCCACCACCAGTTGAATAAGCATTGTATGTTTCATCCTTCTTCTAGCTTTGTAATGCAATTTCGTTATCGTTGAAGCTACATACATTGTTTACTAGTTCAGTGAGTGCTTCTTCTTCGTTGGTTCATCGGTTGCTGCTTGTTGTTGTTTGGTTCACAATTCGACCTGCACTTCTTGCTTTCATCGTTTCAGAGTAAGCTTCCATGCCATAGTTTCATTTTCTATTCCTTGTTTGTTGTTCAGTGTTTGCAGTTTGCAAGTAAGAATGTTTGCTTATTTATACAATCAAGCTCGTCGTATGTTTCTAGTTCCTTATGTGCTTCAACTGCAGTTTCATAATCGTTGGAGATACATATGTTGTTAACTGGTTCGATGGTTGTTGATTGTTTGCTGGTTCGTTGGTTTGTGGGTCGCTGGTTGTGTTTGTTTGGCTCGGGTTTACGCTTTGGTGCCTTGGGGCTATAGTTGGGCCTTTTCATGCTTTCTCGCTCGTTTGGTGCTTGCTTTTTTCTTTTGTTTGCTTTGGCTTTGTAGGGTCGGGGTCCTACGCCAATAGTTGGAGCTGGTTTTTTTTTGGATTATTATTGTTTTTTGGGCGCTTTACGGTGCTCAGCCTCTGCACCCACGAGTCGACATGTGGTTGTGTTATTTTCCCTGTTTGGCGAGGTTGATATCTGTTCTGCTGTGAGATTTTGCTGGTGCTTCAGTGCTGGCATGAAAGAAAATAGTTGCATGAAAAATAGTTGGAGAAGTACATGTGAAATTGCAATATCCGTTGTTTTTTTGTTAAAATAAAGCATATGTAGGTTACATTTATAAACCATGTATGGTGAAATGTGCCCATATGACAATAGATGTTCTTTGTCGTCTACAAAGTACTTGATATATGATATGTGCAACAAAGATTCTGCAAAATTATATTTCCATGTCTCGAAGCATATCTGGGTAGTTTGCCACGGAAAACCAAAATCTTGTATCGTGGGCACAACAGTCTGTGTAGAGGATAAATAACATGTATTTCCATCGATGGAAGCATATTTGGATACTTTTCCACGAAAAACCATAAATCGTTTAGCTACGACCATGCAATTTCATAATATTTTGTGGCTTGTAATATATTTTGTGCAGGGAAAACAAATTACACATTTACAACTATGGATGGAGAAGCGCAAAGGTTCATGTTTCTGCCTATTTTTTAGACTGTTCGTTGAGTTTCTTTTACTGTATGTACATATTACTTGTTCTCTGGTGCATACCAGCTTCCATTAATGTTCATTGTATTTTGTGTGTTCCCACATTCAAACAAATAGAATAGCTGGAGAAAACGACGGAGTCTTGACTGCATCGGTTGAAGAGGAGATAGAAAGGTGCATGCTTGTACTATTATTTCATATTGCATTGTTTTGTATTTCATTTATTGCATGTATATGTGTTCACCTAGTTTATTGTATGAATATGTTGCGTACCTTCGTACATGATAACTTATCTTCATTACATGCCTTCCTGCATACTCACCTACTTCATGTCCGTTGTGTTTTCGCTACATTGCTACATTTAAACAAACAGAATGGTTGGAGAGGACGATGGACTCTTTGGTGGGAACGTAGACGAGGAATTATAGAAGTGGATACCTGTACTCTTATTTCATATTTCAGTGTTTATTTTTTCATTTACTGTTTGTATATTTGTTGTGCTTGTTCTGTTGCTTTGCACCTTTTATTTTTTGTCCTTCTTTTCTTCCTTCAAATATAATATATTTTGCGTATTATGTTTACTGTTACATTGGAATAAATAGACCTATTTGTTGTTTGTTGTTTGTTGTTCCATTGCATATTCGACGTTGCTACATTGGAAAAAACAGGTTGGTTCGACAGGAAAATGAATTGTTCTGTGCAATAGCAGAGGGTTCTCTGGTACAATCTTCTAAAAGGTATACCAACTGTGATGGTAAATTAAATATACAAACCGGGTGGGGGCATATAATATTAGACTAGAAAATGATGGCTTGGCAGCAATGGGCCTTTTTGCCCTCCCTATTTCTACTTTTTCCATTTTCTATTATCCCTTTTGTTTTCTAATTGATCTGCTTAGTGGTATTTCCAAAAATGCCTTGGTGTGCCGGTTGGCGGACTAACGATTTCACATCTATGGTCGCGCTTCTACCTTATTCCACACTTACCCACTTTGTTGATTCCGGGTGCCGGGCTGGCGGGTTCAAGATTTCTCCCCTAGCTTCCGGGGGTCTGCGATATACAGATTGGTTGTGGTGTCTCGCCCTCAAACCTTGTTTACTGTTACACATTTTTCCAGTCAAAAAATTCAGATGCATACAATTTTACGCTTATTTAGTCGTTCTGATGGACAATATACAATGCATATGCGTTTTTAGTCCTGATGTTCATCTGCATATGCTTGCATCAGAAAAAGTTGGACTAGTGACATGGCCATGAGAAATCAGTCATCCCAGACATTAGCAGACCAACAAGGCTAAAGGTAAAGATGCATATGCTCTGCTCTTAGTATGTTTACCAAACAAAGATCCTCAACTATTTATTCATCTATGGCATGGTGAATATGCTGATGTCTTCTGCAATACATGGTTTGCAGTTCACAAGAAGTATCAACAAGTACAAGCAAGACGCCGAACATAACGCATGTTCCACAGACTAAGAGATGTGGTTGCAAAACTCTGGCTCCATTGTTCATCGAAGCTATTTGTGTACTTGTAGATTTATGCCAGTGAAATAAGAATACAAAAAAAAAATGCACACTACCATTCACTTTAGTTTTCCTGTTCAAAAATTGTTACCAGGTCTAAAATTGTAACACCCAAAGTACTATCAATAGAGAGCTTGAACAACCACTGAACTAGACAAGTGTTTCGGGGATATAATGGTTGTCTATAGCACCTACTTGGACAAGTCAAACAAAACTAGATCCATTATGCGTGTTGACATGACAGACAAGGAGGCCATGATGACAGTGACACTGACTATTCCTACACAACTTGTCCAGAAACATGCATAAAAGATATTGATGGGTAATGGGATATCCATTACAAATTTTAATATATTGTCGAAAAAAGTATATGACTGTGGTGATTGTGATCGGATTATTTCGCTCAACGAAACAAGTATTGTGGAAAAAATTATTGTTGTTTGTTCAGAATATCGTTTCATCCCGGACGCGACTATCAGCCAGCTTGCACAGAGCAGTGATATTTACTCAATCGGAACCATTGGCGCAACTGTCACACTGGCGAGAAAACTTGGCTCGCAACACATTCTCCATATAAAGGATGGAGAGTCGAACAACGACAAGGAAATGGTACCTCTTTCCATATCCAGTTTTTTCCTTTACTTTCGCATGTGCATGTATCTCGGGTAA
The DNA here is from genome assembly GCA_009831015.1 of Picea engelmannii. Taxonomy (NCBI): domain Eukaryota; kingdom Viridiplantae; phylum Streptophyta; class Pinopsida; order Pinales; family Pinaceae; genus Picea; species Picea engelmannii. The sequence continues at coordinate 163,512 of ML785225.1, read as the reverse complement.
GTTACACAAATATTGCACTGTTTGATGTTGCAGCTGCAATTGTTCGATACCTATTCAAATTTGTTTTCGTCAATGGAGCAACAATTGCATAAAGGGCAGATTCCACTTATGCTCTTCATAAATATAACAAAGAAACAAGATGTTAGAGAAAGTATCTTTCAGACAACCCAGACAATGTTTGTAACAGAGTTGCGAGCAGATATAGTATATGATTTGAAGAAACTAGCTAGCTCTACAACTATTGTGTGTATACATCCACAAGAATCATCCTCGCTTTGCTTATACAAATAGCCTTCACCAAATTTCTGCGGCTTGTTTTATTTTATTTTTATTTTTTTAAGGGGGGGAGTGCGGTTGTGTATTATATTGTTCAATGTATTAATTCCTATGCTCACGTTCCCAGGTCAAAGGTGTTTTAGTTGCAGCGAATGCGTATTCGACCCCCTTTGAACCTGTATGTGTGAAATGAAACTCTCTCGCTTCTACCTCCGCTTTGATAAGTGATGATACGATTGATTATCTGTGATGCGATGAAAAATGTCCATATATATATGGACATTGCCTCAATGCTGCCATCCGAACCGTGGGCAACACAACCATGCGTTGTATGGTTAGGCAACCTCTGTTACAAAATGTGCTTCCTAAGTTGGCAGAATTGTCGTATGAAACATATCTACAGAAAAAGGCAAGCAGTGTCTACATGCTGCGTGACTTTCAGATACATAACACATTTACCTTAAATGAGGACAATGCAATTTTGCATATCGGTTGAAGAAGGAAAAAAAAAATATCAAACTTTGGTAGGAAACAAAAATATCTCATGTGTCTCTGTAATATTTCTTCAACATCCAGATGAATGTTCGTTGGAGTCGACTACTTGGGATTGCATGCGCATAAGATTGTTCATTCCAAAAATGGGAAGCATGGAAGCAAACCCCATATATCCCATGGCCCCGGTTATTTTCTACTGGGAACATATACCAGATGTAAGAGAAAATGAATGCCACGACGTCTTTTCTTTGTATATCAAATTGTTTGATGCAAAGGTCGATGCGTCCTGCTCTATGGAACCTTGTGGGAACTTGCTTGCGACCTGTTTGGATTTTAGTTGGTTCTTGGTTGTATGCTTCGTCTGTCAATTTGTATATTGCAGAACTCCGAGTGTTGTTTGGAGGACACAGAACAATAGAATTGCAATTTTTTAGCCAGCTAGCCCGCGAATCCGCCTGATAATTTCTATGGCACTGTGACACAAATGTAGTATGTGGCTTGTTTAAGCATTTTTCCTTGATCAATGAACTTGGTAAAATTAATCTCCTGGAATAATTTGAAATCGATGAATATATACTGTGCGAAGTCCAATTGTGTTATCATATCAACAAGAGGCCCTTAAAATTTAAATTGGTCGTTGTTATGCTTGCGGTGATAGAGTTTTAAAAGATGTTGTTTTGTTTCCTTCATATTTTTAAAAATAAGCGATTTAACATCCTTTGATAATTTTATGTAATTAAATTGTACAATATCAATATTTAATATTAATAATTTAGTATTTTAAAATAATGTTTTTAGATAACGTTAAATAGGATGACCATTTGTAAACAATCGCAATCTTGAACCCGCCATTCCTGGAGTCCGCCTGTCAATTTGTATGTCGCGGAACTCCGAGTGTTGTTTGGACAACACAGGACAATAGAAGTGCAATGTTGAGCCAGACAACCCACAAGTCCACCTGTCAATTTGTATATCGCGAAACTCTGGGTGCTATTTGTAGGGCACGAAACAATAGAGGCTCAATTTTGAGCCCGCCAGCCCCAGAACCTGCGATCCAAAAAGTGGCTAAGTATGGAATGAGGGATGCGTGCATGCTCTATAAAATCTCATGTCCATACTTTATAAAAGTACATATTTAGTATGTATTGTGAGTTTCTCGGAAAATTTCTAGGTGTGGAAGTTGGCGGATGCACGTGTTCAGATTTCCACTTACTTTTATATCACCAACCCAATCGACCGCTTTCCCGTTTCAAATTGTACAAACTTTTTTGTCTAATTAAATTGTACAATATTAATATTTAATATTAATAATTTAGTATTGAAAATAATGTTTTTAGATAATGTTAGATAGTTGATAGGGATTACCATTCGTAAACAATGGCAATCTTGAGCCCTCCAGCCCTAGAGTCTGTTTGTCAATTTGTATATCATGAAACTTCGAGTGCTTTTTGGAGGACACAAAACAATAGAAGTGAAATGTTTAGCCAGTCAGCCCGCAAGTTCGCTTGTCAATTTGTATATCACAGAATTTTGGGTGCTATTTGTAGGGAACAGAACAATAAAGGCCCAATTTGGAGCCCGCCATCCCGAGAACCCGTGATCCAAAAAGTGGCTAAGTATGGAATGCGGGATCCGTACATGCTCTATAAAATCTCATGTCCATACTTTATAGTATATATTTAGTATGTATTACTCATTTTTCGGAAAATTTCTAGGTATGGAAGTTGGCGGATTCAAGCCTTCAGATTTCACTTACTCTTATATCACCAGCCCGACCGACCGCTTCCTCATTTCATATTGTACAAAATTTTTGGCTCGCGGTTTTTTCGAATAGGCGAGTTACCGGATAGGCGGGTTCAATATTGATAATTTATGTAATTAAATTGTATAATATCAATATTTAATATTAATAATTTAGTATTTGAAAATCATGTTTTTTGATAATGTTAGATAGATGATAGGGATGACCATCCGTAAACAATGGCAATCTTGAGCCCGCAAGTCTTGGAGTCCATCTTTCAATTTGTCTATCGTGGAAGTCCAACTACTGGTTGGAGGACACAGAACAATAGAAGTGCAATGTTGAGCCAACCAACCTGCAAGTCCGCTTGTCAATTTGTATATCGCAGAACTCTAGGTGCTGTTTGTAGGGCACAGAACGATAGAGGCCCAATTTTGAGCCTGCCAACCAGAGAACCTGCGATCCAAAAAGTGGCTAAGTATGGAATGAGGGATACGTACATGCTCTATAAAATATCATGTCCATATTTTATAAAGTACATATTTAGTATGTATTACTCGTTTCCTCCAAGTGTTGTTTGGAAGACACGGAACAATAGAAGTGTAATGTTGAGCCAACTAGTCCACAAGTTCGCTTTTCAATTTGTATATCGCAGAACTCTGGGTGCTATTTGTAGGATACAGAGCAATAGAGGCCCAATTTTGAGTTCGCCAGACCGAGAACCCGCAATCCAAAAAGTGGCCAAGTATGGAATGTGGGATCCGTACATGCTCTATAAAATCGCATGTCCATACTTTATAAGAGTACATACTTAGTATATATTATTCGTTTTTTCGGATAATTTCTAGGTGCGGAAGTTGGCAGATTCACGTCTTCAGATTTCACTTACTTTTATATCACCAGCTCGACCGACCGCTTCCCCATTTCATATTGTAATAAACGAATATAAACTATCCCAAGTCCAATTGTGCTATCATATCAACACGAGGCCCTTAAAATTCAAATAGCCCACAAGTCCACTTGTCAATTTGTATATCACGAAACTTTGGGTGCTATTTGTAGGGCACGGAACAACAGAGGCCCAATTTTGAGCCCACCAGCGCGAGAACCCGCGATCCAAAAAGTGGCTAAGTATGGAATGTGGGATCCGTACATGCTCTATAAAATCTCATGCCCATACTTCATAAAAGTACATATTTAGTATGTATTACTCATTTCTCGGAAAATTTCTAGGTGCGGTACTTGACGGATACACGTGTTCAGATTTCACCCACTTTTATATCACCAGGCCGATCGACCTCTTCCCTGTTTCATATTATACAAAATTTTTAGAACACAAGTTTCTGAATACATGGGTTTTTATTTTAAATAAGATATTTAACATCCTTTAATAATTTTATGTAATTAAATTGTACAATATCAACATTTAATATTAATATTTTAGTATTGAAAATAATGTTTTTAGATAGTGTTAGATGGTTAATAGGGATCACCCTCTGTAAACAATCGCAATCTTGAGCCCGCCAGCCCTGGAGTTCGTCTGTCAATTTGTATATCGTGGAACTCCGAGTGTTGTTTGAAAGACACAGAACAATAGAAATGCAATGTTGAGACAACCAACCCGCAAGTCCGCCTGTAAATTTGAATATCATGGAACTCTTGGGTGTTATTTGTAGGAAACAGAACAATAGAGGCCCAATTTTGAGCCTGCAAGCTCGAGAACCTGTGATCCAAAAAAGTGGCTAAGTATGGAATGCAGGATTTGTGCATGCTCTATAAAATCTCATGTCCGTAATTTCTAAAAGTACATATCATGTATTACTCATTTTTTCTGAAAATTTCTTGATGTGGAAGTTGGCGGATTCACGTATTCGTATTTCACTTAATTTTATATCACCAGCCTGATCGACCACTTCCCCGTTTTATATTGTACAAACCTTTTTGTCTAATTAAATTGTACAATATCAATATTTAATCTAAATAATTTAGTATTGAAAATAATGTTTTTAGATACTGTTACATAGTTGATAGGGATTACCGTTTGTAAAAAATCGCAATCTTGAGGTGGCCAACCCTGGAGTCCGTCTGTCAATTTGTATATCGCAGAACTCCGAGTGTTGTTTGTATGAAACGAAACAATAGGAGTGCAATGTTGACCCAGCTAGCCCGCAGGTCCACTTTTCAATTTGTATATCGTGGAATTCTAGGTGCTATTTATAGGCCACGAAACAAAAGAGGCCCACTTTTGAGCCCGCCAACTCGAGAACCCGCGATCCAAAAAGTGGCTAAGTATGGAATGCGGGATCCGTACATGCTCTATAAAATCTCATGTTCATACTTTATAGTACATATTTAATGTGTATTACTCATTTTTCGAAAAATTTCTAGGTGCGGAAGTTGGCGGATTCACGTCTTCAGATTTCACTTACTTTTATATCACCAGCCCCACCGACGGCTTCCCCGTTTCATATTGTACAAAATTTTTGGCTCGCGGTTTTCCGAATAGGTGAGTTACTGGATAAGTGGGTTCAATATTGCGTTTCCATTGTTCCGCCGCCCGCAAACAACAACATGACTTTCGCGACCCACAAATTAACAAACAAATTGAAATAAAAGAATATATACTATGCGAAGTCTAATGGAACAATCATATGAACGAGAGGACATTAAAATCCAAATTCCTCATTGTTATACTTGAGGTGAAGCTAACAATACAAAAAATTTACTTAAACATCCAAAAAATCATTGTCTTGTAACTTTTCGATGCTTCTCTTATACAAACAGATCCTGGAAACTATAAACATCGCTTGTTGTATCTATTCCTTGAATGAAGAACATGTTAGCATGTTTAATGCACTCCATAGTTATTGTTAAGACCAATTCCCGCTTCCGAAAATTGTCATCCGCTTTCTCTTTTCCCTCTGCTTTCCCTTTGTTTACTTACTCATTTTTCGGAAAATGTCTAGGTGTGGGATTTGGCAGATTCGCGTCTTCAGATTTCCATTGTTACTTTTATATCACCAACCCGACCGACTGCTTCCTCGTTTCATATTGAACAAACTTTTTGAATCGCGGGTTCCTACATAGGCGGGTTTAACATTGTGTTTCCATTGTTCCGCCACCTGCAACTAGCACCTAGACTTCTGCGATTTACAAATTAGCAAACAAATTCCCCTTCATCTCGTATGCTTTCGCTTTCTATTTACTTGGTCCTTTTTCTGAATGTCTCATGCTTTTATATACAGAACCTGAATTTCAACAATATACAAATTTCCCTCTCGACATTTCACTTCCTTTGTTCCCCTAGGCACAAACAACACCCAAAATTATGCGACATACAAATTGACGGCCGATATCTGTCACTGAGATGAAATATGACCATCGACACCTCATGTCTCTTGGGTATATCTTCTGCCCCCTTTTTTTTGGTAGCCCGCCCGACCGCTTTCCATACTTGGGAATTTCTTGGAATCTGTTTCGCGGGTTGGCGGGTGCACGAAATGTACAATGCTTCATTGCAATTCGCCATCACTGCTACCTTCATACTTATTTCCAAATATGGAATAATTAATCTTTAATGCTAGTAGTTCATCCTTCAGGAACCATTAAGATTGTCATTAATGTCCGGAAGGCTGGAGAATATTTGTCATTACTACGAATTAAACCAAGATTTGCGGAGAAGATTGTTATCCTTTCCAAGTATTCATTTCAAACATGATGCAATATGTTTTCTTGCGCCGGCCGACTAGCGTCTTTAAGAAATCTCTAATTCTTAATCTCTCTTCGCTGTCACCGCGACCTTCACACTTTTTTCTAAATATGTAATTAGTGAGATTTAATGGTAACAACTCATTCTACACGAACCTTGGAGATTGGCATTGATCAACGAAAGCCTCGAGAAGATATTCCATTGATACACATTAAACCATAATTTGTGGAGGGTTATATTATCCCTCCCGAACTTTCATTTCAAACATTGTCTAGAGCAAACAAAAATTCCCATTAACTTGTGGCAGCAGTTTTGTCTAGATACAGTAAACACATTCGGGCATAATGGTCAGAGGTTCCACTATTCCAGGGCATATTCTTACTACTCATTTCCCTCCACCCAAGAGAAAAAAAGGATATGGTCCCTTGGTACATTGAGAGATATATTTCAAGCCAAACAATTCCAGGGAAACCCTGCCTGCTCAGAGAACCTGCCCAATTTCATTGATGGCTGGCGCAGAGGTTGATGTCATGGATTCCGAGCCGGAAGAAGATGATCAGATGGGTGATGATACGACAATGGATGATGGAAATGCAGAGACTGTTCCCACTCCTGCGCCCAAATTGAAATCAACCATAACATGTGGAATTTCCCGACTCAGTGATGGCGGTCCTGACAACAACAAAAGGAGTTTCAGAAAAGAAACTAACGTTGAATGCAATAGCCGCTTTGCAGCTCAAAAGTAGGAATTCCAGAGGTCCAAATTAGTTTGTTCTGGGCAGAAGAGTTTCATTGTAAAGAAATGATATGTTGATTCTCCCAGAGATATATTTCAAGCCAAAAAAACTATTCACTTGCGGGACTACTGTCATGTTCTCTAGATATACAGTTAACATCTTCAGGAATCAGGACCAAAAATCTCACTGGTGCAAGGCATATTTGTACTAGTCATCTCCTTCCACCCAAAATGGACTAATTTGGGCCTCTGAAATTGCACGTGCAACCCGTGTCCCTGAAGTTTTTTCGACTGTGCAGAGACGGTTTCTAGTTGTGTCCTAACTTTTAGTTAAGGGCTATTCCATTTGCCCTGCAACATTTTTCGTCTTCTTCCTCACGGGAAGCTTCTGAAAACTATCAATTTTACCACAGGATGATTCATCGAGGAGAAAACTAAAAGGATCCTGCATACTGCATATCCCGTGCCTGTGTTTGTGGCAAATACGTTTAATGTTTTGGCCCGAAGAAGTGGGTCCAATATCTAAGGATAGATGTACAATACTCGGTGTTTTTTTTTTTTTTTAAATGGATTTTCTATCAAAAAAAATTTCCTTGGAGTCTTCGTTGTTGTTTCTTTTCTGGATTTAACGCTTGTTCTCATTGGCATGGTTCGGTGGTCTCGTAGTTCCTCGATATTATGTTTACTTAGGTTATTTGTTCTAAGATAGAACATCTAACAATTATATGTCAATGTACTTTGTCAATCCACTAGGATTTTATGCAAACCAAAAAATGGATTACACACAGTTTCAAACCAACGTTCAATTTTATTCGTAATGCAGATAGAACATAACAATACCAAAGTACAATGTTGCAACAAAATCTTGATTCTTGTTTCTAGACATGCAGCTATTAAGTTTTAATGCTAACAACCCATAATGCAAGAAGTTTAATACTTAATTTAATATGTTACAGTCATGGAAGAATGTATCAAGAACACACTTACACCCACACGTTCCAATAAAATCTAATCTTCAACAAAGAATTTGCTAACAATTAGTAGAAAATGAAGTTTAATACTTACTTACAGTCATGTAAGAATGTATGAAGAACATACTTACACCTACAGGTTGCAATAAAATCTAATCTTCAACAAAGCATTTGTTGACAATTAGTAGAAAATGATGGTTTTGCAACAATGGGGCTTGTTTGAAACCAATTCGCGCTTACGAAAATTGCCCTCCGCCTTTCTATTTTCCCACTCTTTTATCCCCTGTAATTTCTCTTCCTGGTTACTTANTTTTTTTTTTTTTTTTTTTTTTTCCGAAAATGCCTTGCTACGTGGCTTGGCGGATTCACGCGTTTCGACCGAGAGCTTCCCCTTTCTCTAAATTGGCCCTCTATTGTTCCGTGTCCTACAAGTAGCACCCAGAGTTCCACGATATACAAATTGACAGGCGGACTTGCGTGCTGGCTGGCTCAACATTGCACTTCTATTTTTTCCATGACCTCCAAACAACATTCAGAGGTCCGTGATATACAAATTGACACACGGGGTTCCATGTCCTACAAACAACACCCAAAGTTCTTCACTATACAAATTGACAGCTGGACTTGCGGTCTAGCTGGCTAAAAAAATGACTCGGAGTTCCGCAATATACAAATTGATAGACGAAGCATACAACCAAGAACCAAGTAAACTCTCAGATCGTATTCCTAGTCGTTGTTTTATGTTCCCACCACCTTCACACTTATTTCCAAGAATATATCTTGGCGGGAAAATGGGATATCTGTTACAGATGTGAATATATTGGCCCTTCTTTTCTGTCTTCTATACTTAGCCAAATATCTATTTCTCTTTTCCCTGAACTTTATCTTTCTCGTCACTTTTTTGTTTTTTAGAAAATGTCTGGCTGCGTGCGTGGGAGGACTTGCGGGTTCACGCTTGCACTCGTGCTCTTATATCGCAACACTGACCGACTGCTTCCCCATTCCATACCCAAACACTTCTCTGACCGCAGATTCTCGATAGGCGGGCTCTAGATTGGACTTCTATTGTTCCATGACCTGCGAACAATACCGTCACTTCCACGATATACAAATTTACAACCGGACTCAGATCATACCCTCTTCTGTATTACGATATATCTATCATTCCCTCTTCTTTGCTATACATTTTGCATTGAAAACTCCCGAGAAATACAATTTAATCGTTGGGTCCTCACGTCTTTTATGGAACTATTGTCACCCCATTTTGAAGACCATCTGTTTGCTTTCCATACTTTGCCATTTCTTCGAATTTCTTTCACGAATCGTCGGTTTGGCGGGTTCAAGAAATATTCAGTTCCTAATCATTGTTTCCTGTGCCTGCGCCCTTTTGTAATTAACAATTACCAATTATATACAAGATCTTATTTCTAGGCATGCAATTAGCAAGCGCTAATTTCAAACATCATGGAATGTCATTTTCCCGTTGTCGGGTTGGTCCGTTCACGAAAACTTCAATCCTCGCTTCCGAGAACGAGTCCTCCTAACCGTTTCCCTATTCCATGCTTAGCCACTTTCCCAGAATTCCACAAATATACAAACCGACCGTTGAACTGCCCCATCATGCTCTCTTTGGTTCTCCACGTTTTGCAGTAAAAAATTCCGATACATAAAATTTGACCGTGGAACACTCGCCTCTCCTCAGTATCCCTGTAACCCTTTTTTGAATCCTGTCTGACCGCTTTTCAGACCTTGCCATTCGTTCCTTGCTCTCCCCTATCTCCGTGACCTTCGCACTTGTCTATAATAAAAGAAAAAAAAAATGTTTATATATATATATATACATATCTTGTTTCTAAATATGTAATTACTGACATTTAATTCTAACAATTCATCATGCAGGAACCGTATAGATTGTCATTGATGGGCGAAAGGCTCGAGGAAATCCCCTATTAATGCGCATTAAACCAAGATTTGCAAGTGGTTATATTATCCCTTCCGAGTGTTGATTTCAAAATCATGAAATGTCGTTCGCACGTCGTCGCCTTGGCACGTTCACGAAACCTCCAATCCTTAATTTCTCTTCGTCGTACCCGCCACCTTCGCATTTATAAATATGCAATAAATAAACTTTACTGCTAACAATTCATCATGCACCACCCATACAGATTGTCATTTATCAACGGAAGGCTCGAGGAGCTTTCCCATTCATAAGAATTTAACCAAAATTTAGCGGAGAGTTACATTATCGGCTCTAAGTGTTCATTTCAACCATCGTCTGAAGAAAACCAACGTTCTCATAAACCTATGGAATCAGCTCGACAACAGTTCTGTGGAGATACAGTGAACATATTCAGGCACGAGGACCATAACTTCCAGTGGTCCAGGGCATATTCTTATTACTCAACCTCTGTTGTAGAGAAACAAGTAATTTGGACCTCTGGGATTGCTCGTGCAGGATGTGTCCCTGAGGTTTTTGACTGTAAGGACCTGGTCTCTTGGTGCGCCGATAAATTTATTTCAGACAAAAGAATTATTCCACTGCGGGACCTCTCTTTTGTTTCTTTGTCACCTCAGGTCTTCCGCCATATGTTAAGATTGTTGGAGCCAACATTGACGTTCAGAGGAGAAGATTGCAAACAATTCCTAGCAAAGCATAATAACGGGTTGGACCTCTTGCCCCATTTATTGGAAGACCTGATTCTAGTTCCTGAAGATATCACAAGCTTAAAGGTTAGTTCATTTATAAATCCATTCCGTGAAATTGCCTGGTTGTTTACAAGAATAACGGGACAAGAGTCCACAACAACTGTTTCTCGGATGGCTCTTTATATTTTGTATTTCACAGTCAACGAACAAGCCATTTTTGATTGGGGCAAGTTAATTTCCCATGAAATCTATTCCCAATTGTCAAGCTTCAATAGGGAAAATAAATTTTATATGTCATCCTACTTAGTTTTTGCGATAGCGCATTGCTGTCAGTTTCCACAACTGTCTCTGTCCAAGACTGTCAACTGGGAATTCGACCCACTAACGTTCTGGTACTAGGCCTTGTGGAAGCACAAGGATTCCCACTATTTTTATGAGGTTTTTAATGGCTTCGTGTCTATTTTCAAAGTTTTGTTGTTAGGAGAAGATGCTCCCCACATATCTGAACATACAACCAGTTTTTTGGACAGGAAGGGGACACTTCAACATTTGGATAATTACATTGTGATAAGAATTTTTGGCTCCATGGAAAAACCTGCTCTCCTTCCATGTCACATTACAGACATAATGTTTGTTGCAGAAGTAGCACGACAAGACAACTACTTGTTGCATATATTGCAAAAGAAGAGAAAAAAATAGTTCATTCCTTTGCCTTGGAAACTAGGGGAGTTCGTGTTGAAAAATGTCAACAAAATTGACGAATTCACAGCGCATTATAGCAACTTCAACCTGAGATATGCTAAAAACATAAGAGGGTTTGACCCTGATAATATTTTTCGACAAAATTTACAAACACTTGTCCTCGGCGATTGTTTTTTCAAAAAACACCTGTCCGAAAACAAAGACACTGGTGACAATGCTTCTGCTTCTGATGTCAGTGACCTAGACATAGTGCAAAGCTGCACTAAATTGTAGAACCAATAGGGGAAAGGCCCTAGTGAGAAGAGTGTTCAATCGAAAAATAACACTCCAAAAAGTACGACATCATGAATCATCACTCCAACAACCCACCACATCAACAAAGAAACTCAGAGTTCTTCAAACGGAGGAGGAGATAACGACCCTCCTCACTCTAAAATTTATAGTTCTCACAATCTTCCAGTAGACAAGAAGAGAAAAAAAAATGTTGGACATGCAGAAGATCTGGAAATTCAGAGTGAGAACATGGAACTTGACACTAATATGGATAGCATGCTCTGCTACCTTGATCATCCCAGAGACACCATATAGCATAGTCATCCAATGGAGATATCCGATACCAATTTTTTTTGACGAAGATGAATCTTTCGTGTTCCAGAGCGTTATTTTTGACAGCCAGTCCAAAAAATTGATAATTGAAAAAAAAGATGTAAAAAATAAGAAAGGAAAATCTCGTTCAGAGGTTGACCTTGCCAACATGCGACCATCCCAAATTTGTCAACTTCACAAGAAGATCGGAGATTCACTTCATGATTCCATTGGAGACATCCATGCCGAGAATGCCAGACTGAAGGACCGGGTCAAGGAATTGGAAGAGGCTTTGATTTCTATGCCATTGCTTGTCAATCCTTTGGCAATATCCATGCCTGCCACCCCTGCAGCCAACTTAAAAGGATCCTCCAACCTCTTTGCATCCTGTAGAGGATATGTGGAGAACAATATCAAGAAAAGAATGGAACTGATTACTGAGGCATGGAAAACATCACAAATCATCACTTCCCTTGGAACCAGGGCACATATTTTGCTCGAACATTTGCAGGCAGAGTTAAAAGATGAAAAACATTTCTATTTAAACACAGTCCTTCCTTTTGGCACCATTGTCAACAATATGACAGAAACAAAAAGAAGACAACAAGATCTTCCGTCCAAAAACTAGATCGGTCAATTAAATACATGCTGGAAAGAAAAAGTGAAGAACCTGCATCTCATTGTTCAGTCATCTGAACAAGCCATATCAAAGAAAGATAAATTATTCACAAGGCTTTCAAGAATAAACTTAGCTGGAAAGACCAACGACTTGCAAGACCCCGACTTAATCACAAACTCCTTGCCCTTAACTAGAAAAGAGTTTGATAAACAGGTTGATATGTTTAAGGCCTTGTCTCTGGAAAAGTTTTACAACATCCTTGAATATGATCAAGCTCACGTCCACGACTGGCTATTCGACTATTCAGTATAGAATGAGGAAATTCATCAGGCTTTATGTAATATTTCTATCAACTTCCGGGAATTAGAAAATGATCTTTTCAACATAAAAATCTAGAATGAGATCAACGTCGCCCCAATGAGAAGATGCATTGAAGAATGGATCGAAAGGAAATTGAAGCAGGTCGCCGACAAAAGGCAACACGCAGTTGCCAAGATTCCAGCAGCCGTCGATGACATCAATGAAACCATAGCCGCAAGCAAATAGCCAAAGGGATCATATGTACCATCACTGTAAGTCTACTGATCGCATCCTGCTTTGTTTATCAACCCAATTATTCCACTTTTTAAAATAGAAATGTGTAGGCAAACACTTGTACATTTCAATTTATTTTTTACAGGTCTTCTTTCTACAATCATGTTTCTTGTACATATTTCTCTAATGGTCCGCTGGAGCCCCAATCCTAGTCTACATGACAAACACATTGAAATTTCCATTAATATGTAACATACTTTTATTTTTTTATACATTTCAAAATTTCTAGTAGTATGTAACAAACTTTTATTTTTTGACATATTTCAATTAAAATTGTTTTCTTATCTCCTTTTAAATTTATGTCCTCATACATTTTATCTTTCACCTGTCTATATGACAAATGCATTTAAATTTCCAATTTTTTTCTTCCACTATGAACAAATTTGTATTTTGTTATATACTTTCAAAAAATAAATGGTGCTCTACATGCCAAGCATCATTTACTGCATGGATAAATTTCCAATTTTTTTCTTCCACTATGAACAAATTGTATTTTGTTATATACTTTCAAAAAACAAATGTTGCTCTACATGCCAAGCGTCATTTACTGCATGGATACCACCTGTGCTTCATGCTGCTTGCCACATCTTCGTTGTAGTTTTCCTATGCCCCATGTTCCGTGATATACATGTTGCACACAACATTTCCGTGATATATATTTTGCATCGAAGACTTCCGACATTTACAATTCGACCACATTTTCCACAATTTACCTAGCTCCGCGGGCTCGCACCTAAGCGCTAACGAAATTTTATGCCCCATGTTCCGTGATATACATGTTGCACACAACATTTCCGTGACATACATTTTTCACCGAACACTTCTGACATTTACAATTCGACCCCATTTTCCACAATTTACTTTGTAACCTTGTTGGCAGGGACTACGTTGCCACACAACCTTGTTAAGCTTTAGCTCTTAATGAATTTAGAAATTTACAATGTTATGAGATTACACAATTATCGATTGTGCATTGTATTTAGTGTGCAAGTAAGTCAGGTGTAAAATATTGATATATTGTAGTGTTTTTTTTTAACATTAAGTTATTATTTAATAACCTACACTATAAATATAATCATAGTTGGATATTTAAATTTTTATTTTATTTTATGAAATGTAGTAAATTGATGAATTGAAGATTATCACCAATTTGTATGGATAAATTT
>ML785225.1:130427-141127 GCA_009831015.1 Picea engelmannii | reverse complement strand
CTTCTCATGTGATTCCCAAAGGCATAATCATTTGCCTCTTATTATGACAACATAACATCTTTGCTCATTTACCCTTCTATCTAATCATATTAGTATTCCCTGAGAAAAGGGAATACAGTCCCCTCAAGCTATTACTTGGAACATAACTTTCGTGACCCTTCAGAATGGGGTCAACCATGCATCCATAGTATTTGTTTGATCTGGACAAGAGCGATTCTTACTTTATATTTCCCTCATTTAGGCAGTCACCTCATGTCTTTAGTATACCTATATTCTTACATTATACATGTGCTTGTACATGTAATATCATTCATACCTAACTGGTATTAAATCAGACTTTATATCAAGAAGCTTCACAATGCATTAAATCCATGCACTCAAGCATACCACACACAAACCTAACCAAACATTTATCATGCAAGCTCATTGCTTGCACCCCTTCCATGTCATTCACACACATGGACATATCCGACTTCTATATCCTTTTTTTTTCCCTAAGGATCTTCCAAGCATCCTTATGATCACGTATACACATTCATGTATATGTAGGTGCATCTATTGCACCTTTTTACCTAATGCATTCACTTGATAGTTTAATTTCATCATTAGTGTCCTTTAGTTTGAGACTTCATTCTCTTACAGGACTAATCTCATAGTCATACCTCGGGTTAGTGTTGTCTTCTCTCATGGCTATAACCAACCAGGGTCACTTTCCTCTTTATGTGACAACGACTTAGCAAGAAAACCTCTTTGCTTCAATGTCCATAGGGTCTTACCCATCTCACTTTTCTCTGGTCATGAGGAGTTATATACTCCGATTTTAATATAAAGCAGTAATTATACAACCAAGGATCCTACCTGATCCTCTCAGATTCCTTTAGGCCCACAAAGGTATTAACCATTATATAACCAACCATCATCAGTGCCTAATGTTCCAACTGCCCATGCTTAGAGGCGGCGTCACTAACATCAGGTTTTTGGGCTTTCGGGCTTCAACTACCCTTGATAGAACCCTGCCACCTTCAGCGATCCACATTCAAGTCTTATTATCCATGTTAATTAGCATATCCCTACTTAGGTAAGAGTAGTCGTCACTTTGAAAAAAGGGGTTAAAGAAATTTTTCTGTTGAAATTCAACAAGAATTTCCAAAAACACAAGTTCAATCTACAGTCCTTCTCCTCAAGGAGTAAATGCAGATAACTATATCTCCTTACATGACTCGTACATGAGCTCAAGCAAGCCAAGTGTTGTAACCATGCTCTGATACCAATTTGTCACACACCAACTACAAAAACTAATTTTTTTTTGTCTTTTCTTCGAGGGACAAAATCCTTGAATTTCTACGGGGCCTAGCACAGACCATCCCTTCCCTTATCCTCCTCCAAGCGACCACAACCTGGCCTTAGCGCAAGTGCCTTTCGCAACTCGCGAGTTGGAGAGTCAAGGCTCTTGACTCCTCTTTCTCCAAACGCCGATACCCGAGATGCGATATGGGTATGGCTCCCTCCTCACTAGCACCTGCTACATATAACCGTAGGCTAGGCTAAACACTAGCACTACTCGCAACTCACGACTTCACGAGTTGGAGTGTTGAGCCCTCATGCTCCTGCTTTGTGAATCCCCGAAACATGAAAAGTCAACGTTACGTGGACTTTGCCAAAGAGATGCATACACGCCACTTGTCTCCTTTGTTGTATTCTGCTTACGAGCTGTGTTGCTGCCTCCCATCGCACGAGACCTCGGCTCTCGACATTTCGCGACTTCTGCAATCGAAAAGAAATTGTTTCAACCTTTGAACCCCCAATACGCGATACCACACGAAGGTTCTGATCCAAAAATTATCCCGTGGCTTGGGTCCAACGGTCTAGATCCTTTCGCGATTTCACGTATCATGAGTCCTTAAAACTTTGCCTGTTGACCCCTTCGAGTTGCGAGTAAGCGAAATACTGAGCTTTCACCATGTGCCCTCCTTGATGGATGACTACGATCAAATTGCGACTTCGCACATCGCTAGTTCGAACAGTATGTTCTTTGACCTTCTTGCTCTACAAGTTAGTGAAACGTTGAGCTCTCGCCACGCGTCCTCTACAATGGACGACTTGATTTCCTCTTCGAAGAGTTCGGGATTTTGTGACTCGCATATTGTAAGGTTCTTTCCTTCGGACTCCTGACTCCCGAAACGCTGAAATCTCCCTCTAGATGATCGACGATCCAGACCACTCCTGGGTCAATGACCACGATCACGTCGTTATTTCATGTATCGTGAGTTGGTGTAGTCTTGCCCTTTGACCACTCCCAATCGTGAGTCAGCGAAATGCTGCCCGACTGCCACGCGTCCCTCCTTTGGTTCTTCCATCGGTTGACACGTGTCCAACTTGATATCTGACGGTCTAATTTCCCGTCAGGATTTTGTGTATCGCACGTTTGAAGGGATCTCTACCTCTGTTTCCTCGAACGTTGAAATCCTCCTTTGGGCACAAAGCGTTAAGGTTATCGCTACTTCTATAGATCTGATGATTGTCTGTCCTCATATTTGTGTTCCTCCAATATCAATCGTTTTTCCTCTAGAGCCTTCGCTGCTTCCAGTCCTTGAATAATTTCGGTCTCCAAAGGTTTTGAACCTTTGTCCCTTCCTCTGCAATCCACCTTGGTTTAAGGAACACTCTACAAGTGTTATCCCTCCTGAGCTTTGTTAGCTATGAAGGACTTAAGAGCATTGCGCTCTTCTTCTGGGCTTAACAGGGTTCATCCTCCAAGGGACTCAAAATGATTAGGAAGGTTTACACGCATACATGAAACTGTGTTCACGGTCAACGAACACACAGTTTGTGACTCGGGCTTATGCTACCACAAGACACAAGTATTTACGAGTATAAAACATATCCTAACCATATGATTTCTTACTAGCCTAATTATACAACCAAGCAGTGATAAAAGGAATACAATATATCCATTAAGAAGTCATGCGCAATTCCTACAACATACACAATATAGCCAATTCATACACAGTTACAGATAAATTACACAGGGCAGGAGATCGCTTATCTATTACAGGTTGCCGCCAACCAACTAACTGTGGGTGTTCGTCATTCCACCCGACCATAGGCACAGAGGCATTCATTCTTAGCACTCTGGCCACCCCCATGCCAAACCATGATATCACCAGGGAATTCTCACACTTCTCGAGGGTTATTCCTCCGCTTCTGTTTCTGTTTGGGTCCTGTTCTCTGTAACCCAGAGCTTTCTCTCTCTCGGTTATGGCCTCGGCGAGGTTTCTCAGATGCTCCTCGGCATCAAGCTCACAACCTTCAGTTCGTGACTCGCTGGAGAGCTCTAGGCATCTCCCTTGCAAGCTTATGCTCTTTTTTTTTTGTTCGGTGTCTCCTCTCCCGCATGTATCCCTCTTACCTTGGAAGGTTTGCCGACCTATCATGTTCCTTCTGTCAGAAGGAAGCTTAGGTCTGCAGGTCCCTGTGGTACTTCGGGCTGACAGTCCATGTTTCCATTCATGGGGGTGGTTGATAATTCAACCACCGGTTCTTTCTTCATTAACTAATTTCTCTCCTTGGGATTCAAAGGAGGTTGTCATCCTCATCAAGGGAAATTTGGTGTTATTTGTCATAATGAACCCTCTCTTATAGTTTTCACATTCTTTCTCTAGTGATATCATGGCTAGTACTTTCAAGGCTTCACCCCCACAGTCAGTTATTGGAAACTCAAACAATAATACATTTACATTGTTCTCATGCATTAGCATGGTAATTTCTATTTTATGATTAATTACAAATTGGGGGAAATAGGGTGTTACAACAACACACTGCCACTGTATGTTCCACGGTAGGGTGTGGACCCTAATCCTATTAGGAGGGGTGGAGGCATTTCCCACTGTGTATCCTCTGAAACCTGGAGTCATGGGAGGACGGTGTTAGCTCATGCTCCCCTAGATGTGTAATGATGACTGTCAGTTGCCGGGTGGGGAAGCTTGGTCAAGAGATTTGACACTTCCGCTTATGGGTTCTATTTGGAGTTAGGTCAATATAGTTGACGCTACAAGATAGTCCAGTAGAGGAAGGATAGGGATGGAAGATGGAAGTAAGTTAAGGAGGAATGATGACTAGAAGTAGTTGAGAGTGTGTGGGGTTTTTCCTTATAGAAGAATTTCTTGATTTTCTCTTTTTGAAATATATATTTATTTAGCTAAACTACAATTATCTAAGTGAATGTTGCTTGTGCTAAATTATTATAATTGAGGAATTTCCTGAACAGTTTTAAATAGTTTAGTATCTTTTATGAAATGAATGGTCTTTTTGATTGGATTGGACACATATAAGAATTACTTTAGGTATGATTATTTTCATTAGTACATGTACGAGTTATGTATGTGCTAGCTACACATGCATGCCTTGCACATGTACACTAGTATGTGTAAATGTTTTAAATTGATGATGTTGCTTATTTGATGTGGATGTATGAATCATGTGTCGTTACCCTTGTATTGTAAATTACTCTAACTTCAGGACGAAGTTTCTTGAAGGGTAGGTGTATATAACAACCCAAATCAATAAATTTTTATCATAGTTTTTATTTATTTATTTTAAATTTAATTATTTATTAAAATATATTAAATTAGACTTTTATTATTTTATTATTAAAGTGTGGGTGAAGTAATTAATGGGAGGATAAGGCTATTGGGGAATTAATGGGAGGATAAGGTTGTTGGGAAATTAATGAGGGGGATTTGAGAGAGGAGGATAAATAAGAGATGAGGGGACTTGGAGAGGGGTCTCATTTTGGCTTGGAAATTTGCTGCAAGAGGTGAAGGAGGAGGAGGAGGAAAATTGGGAGAAGAGAATATTTTAGAAACTCTCATAGGGCACTGTTGTTGTTGGGAACTTTGGGCTCGGGGGCCAGAAAACCGCAAGGATTCCTGGAGCTAGGGAGCCAGAGAGGTTGTTCCTAGTTGTCCGGGAGGTTAATATTCAATTGCGTAGTTCAGGCAAGTACAAGAACAAGTGAACCATGAACCAAATCAACCAAATTTGTAAATGGAGGTATGTATGTTATCAATTCTGGTTTGTCATCTTTATGTTGTTGTTATTATGCTGTTATCATTAATATGTTGCTATGTTGTTGTTATCATGTTATTGATGTTGTTGTCATTATGTTGTTAGCATTCATATATTGCTATTTTTTATTCCCAGTATATGAAAATGATGAAAGAAATTATAAGCTAAATTTAGTCATTCCAACAAGAGATTTTAGAAAAACATTTATTTATTTGAAGTCCCGAAAATAGGTAGGCTTTACAATTTGCCTATGTACAAACTCAAATCTCCTCCTCGTATTTGTATAAGAAGCATTAATTAAATTTAGAAATGTTTACAAAAAAAACACAAATAATCTCAAAGGAACACGAATATAACTGTTAGAAAGGAAAAAAGACGAAGTCAAAATAAAATTTTCAAGGTTTGTAGTCACAATTTATCCTTGTCCTGGAAATTAAAGTGTCCAACAATAGATAGGGATTACATGGTTTCATTCCTTCAAATCTATCTAACATATATTTAATCCATGTTCGTTGTTAACCATTTTGTATAAATTTGGTTGAGATTTCAATAAATTTGAAGTCATTTCATTTATATTTAGTTGAAACATGTCACAAGTTATTATTGTGTTTTATTCTTTAGCATTTTATTAAAAAATATTCATATAATTATAATAACTACTAAAAAAAAATCTTACAAGACTTTTCTCTTAAATGCGTACTCTATCATAACATTATTTTCATTAATATTAAAATATCATTAGTTTTCTCTGAAACACATAGTTTTAAATATTTCAATTTTATTAACATTATTTTTTAATATTTCAAGTTTGTATTTCAATTTTGTAAACATTGTTTTTTTAATATTTTAGAGTTTCAATTATTATAATTAGTTTTCTTTAATGTCATAATAGTATTATTTTTTTTTCTCTTAAATATATAATTTTTGGTTAACTATTAAAGATTTAGAGTAGTCACATCATTTTTCTTTTTCTTTTAGGCTATGTATAAATAATACATTAAATTACAAGTTTTAAGTATTTTGTAATTACTATAATTTTTTTTCTTTGGACTACATACAATTAATATATTAAAACATTTCCCCTGGATAGGGTGATACTTGGCGTACACGTGTCATCGGTTGGGGCGGATATGAGGGTAGTTAAATCCCCTCACCGCCACCCTCCTCCCCTGTCCAGTCGTGATGTCTAGTTTATATGTCTGCCAAGGCTTAGTGAGTTGGGTCTTAATGGAGACTCGAGCTCGGCTCCTCGACATTAGTACGAAACAACTAATGGCCATTACTCCTGCACTAATGGCTACCAGAGCCATCAACTCCTTCATCCTCCTGGTCTTATCGTCCTGTGGAGGGTCCTATATTGAACATTCAGTCGTTGTTCATGGTCTTATTATGCTTGCTTTGCTCCACGCCTTGACATTCCACCCTTTGTCTCCTGCTCGCACCACTGTTGACTCCATTCGCCTTGCACTCTGCTTAGCCATGCCTTGTGAGAGAGGTAAGTCCCAACAAGGGCCAACCTATTACAATCGGTTTGGAAGGAAAAAACGCTCGGGACTAGCCTCTTTCACTCTCATCCCAGGAAGAAGCTCGGACCACTCACCATCCTTTGATCAGAATTGGTATGAGGCGGCTCAACCGGGGCCCCGTCTTTCAAGCACAAAGGGTCTCCATGGAGGTTGTCTGGTGGAAGAGGAAATTTCTCCCAATTGGGAGGAAATTCTGCCTTTCTTGCCATCAACCGCCTTGGAACAATGACCGACCACTTACACCACCACCCCTTTTCAGGAGCCATCTAAGACATGCTGCATTGTGGAAGAGCAAATCCCTCTTCATGAGGAACACTCGGGACAAAATTATGCTGCCACTATGGAATAAGACCCTGCCACATAATTCGTCGGTGTTAATGATTTTGTCATTGCTACCATGGACGAAGACCCTGGAACAAATGAGGATGACGACGAAGTTGGCGAATAGGCTCACCTAGCTCCCAGCTCTTGCAGGCTTACATAAGACTATCTAGTATTGATCTTCGAGATGCGCAAGGATTTGGTAGAGCAGCAGCACAGCACCACCAATGCACCCTCGGCAAATGTTTCGACGTCTTGTATGACTCCCTATCAAGCGAGCCTGAGAAAAGTCGATGCCCAACTTGCTGTCAGCCTTTCGTCTTCTGACTTCGCCAGGATGAACGCTCGGGTTCGCCTCATGTCTAGTGCTCTTACACGTTTTTTCTCTGGTCTAATTTTTAAGTTTTTTGTGCACCAAAGACTCTGGTTTTGGATCGATAGTTGGTTGGGGCACTCAATCCATTGGATGTTCTAGTTTCCATGCTTGTGGTAGAACATGTGGCAAGTCCCCATGTTTGTTTGTTGACAATTGTCTTTTTTTAAGGTTTATGAACAATAAATAATTGTCTTGTCCACCGTTCTGGTTTCCACTGCAGTGGCAGAACATATGATATGTCGTGCTATAGTATACACTAAAACATGTGTGATTTTTACTAAAACAAGGTAATACACTACTTTTTATTTAAAAAACAATATATTAAAATATTTCTAAAAAAAATATAAACAACTTTGTTGTTATTTTCAATTTTCTTATAAAAAAATATAACGAAACTTTAAACTATTAAATTATTTTGGAAATGTACCTAACTTATAATTATACACAAGCATAATTGACCCGTTTTATGTTACAAGATTATGCTAGGAGGACTTGTCATTATGTCAGGAATCGGGTTGTCTTGAAAGTGGAAAGTAGTCCTTGATCACCATTTAAAAAAAAAACATTAACAAAGGGTTTAATGGAACAATGGTGAGTTCTCTTGAAAGTAGTACTAAAAAAGACATTAACAAAAGGTTTAATAGAATAAAAGAACATTAACAAAGGGTTTAATCGAGTAATGGTCATCACTTTCAGTTTTCTATGTTAGATAGACTTAAAATTGTATTGGAATTTTTTTTATTTAATGGTATATAATAAAAATAAATTTAAAAATAGATAAATTTATTTTTTTAAATAAATTGGTTTGTGAATAAAGCAAAATTTTATATTGATTCATTAATTTTTAAATATGATGATTTGAATCTTTTTAAAATAGGACCTAATCTATAAAAATCAATCAAATAAAAATTTTAATAATTTTTTTTACCAAATTTAAGAAAAAAATTAACTTTTTATTCTATATCCATTCACTTTCATTTACATTTGCTACCCATTAATATTAGATAATTATTGTTAAAACGTATTAATGTCAATGGTCCTAATGGTCCCACTCTTAACTTGTGTATGTGATCTCTTCCCACTCTTAACTTGTGTATGTGATCTCTTAACAAGCTATTACTGCACTGCAATACCATATCTCTATGAAAAGATTTGGTTTTTAAATGCTAAAAGACAACAAGGGCAAGGCAACGCAAAGAAGCTATTACTGCACTGCAATACCATATCTCTATGAAAATATTTGGTTTTTAAATGCTAAAAGACAACAAGGGCAAGGCAAGGCAAGGCAAAGAAGTTGAGGCAAAGCTGTCATATTATATAATTATTGTTAAAAAGTATTAATGTCAATCGTCCCACTCTTAACTTTTTTTTTCCACGGGAAAAAAATTTCTCATTTTATAAACAACAGTATATAAAATTTTTTACAGTGATGCATCAACTGGTCATGCAAAAACGGAGATCCGATCTCGCTGTGGGAATCATGAGTCCAGAACAGATGCTCTGTCGCTCAATACAATCTTATGAGTGTGCTGGAAGCTGCCTGCTTGCGTGTCAATATCTTTGGCTGAGGTTTTGAGCCTGAGACGGTCGATCAGGTGGCTTCCATGCGCAAACACTGATAATAAAGAATGCTCAGATTGTTTGAAAAGAGCCTCGATATCCTCTCCTAAAGCGCAGGTTAGACAGCCTTCTTGTGTTTTTCAATGATGACCTCGAGAGACCAGATTGGAGCTATAAACAAAAAACAGAATCCCAAGATACCAAAGTCATACAGTGGTTGTAATGTTACCAGAGCTGTGACACAATTGCCAGAGAGAAAATGAAGACCAGGCACCAACCACCTCAGAGAAGTAGTTCAATAGAGGGGCCCTCAGTACCATCCTCCCAACGGGCAAAAGTTAGTTTGCCAGGAGGCCGGGTTAGCGCCTGTTTGGAGAGCTGGTCCGCTGTGGAATTTGCATCCCTGTAGATATGGATGGCAATGAAGCTCTTTAAGAGTCTTTTTGCTACAGTGGTTCGCTCTTTCCAACACTCCAGAGCTGCAGATCGGAGTTTGGCCTTGTCGTTTAACCAGTCAATAATGACCTTGGAGTCTCCCAGGAGAATCAAATCTTCAATGTCCAACCTTTGTGCCAAGATGATGGAAGCCCATGCCCCCAGAAGTTCGGCTTTGGTGTTGGTTCCATATCCTCCGTTGAGCGTCCATCTGTAGGATGTGTGTGTGCTGATGGATATATGTCCTCCAACCCCGCAGAGAGTTCCGTCTAGTTGAGCAGCTCCGTCTAACCAGGCGATGGCTTTGTCGAAAGGTAAAGTTGTTTTTGATCTGCGGAAATTCTGGACCGTGTTGGGGGGAAGAGGGCGGTCGACAGATGATAGGATGCGGTGTGTCACGAAGTTTGCCGAGGGAGAATGGTCCTAAAAAATGGCGGCATTCCTTGACAACCATATATACCAACAGAAAAAGGCTGGCAGTGGGGCGAAGATCTGTTGTATTTTACACCAAGAGCTGAAGCAAGCGGATGCCGTAATACCTTGCCACTGAGTGGGCACTGTTAGAGTCTCTGTGACTTGCTTCCAGACTTGCTGAGTAAAGGCGCAGCTCACAAAGAGATGGTGTGTGGTTTCACTGTCCTCCCTGCACATAATGCAGCGGTTTGGGCCTGACCAACCCTTTTTTTGGAGGTTTTCCCAGACTAGCAGTTTGTTCTCCGTCAAAAGCCAGGTGAATAATTTAATCTTGAGCGGACAATTCCACTTCCAAAGCCGATTTCGCCAGGTCAGATCACGAGTGGGCTAGATTTCCTCAGTCAATGCTTTGTAGATATTTCGGACTGATATGTAACCAGATTTGTCGCCTCCCGTCCAGATGAGTTTGTCCGGTCTCTCCTGAAGATAGATGCCCGCCTCATTTAGATGTTTTGTGTACCTGGACCATTCCGCCGAGAGGTCTCCCTCTAATAACAGCGAGGTGCTAGTTTTCCAATTTTCACCAAGAGTGTAGCAGCTGCGGGGTGCTTTTATGTGAAAGAGATAATGAAGGCCTAAAGTATGAAGGCACTCCAGCAGTCTAGAGGAGAGTAGGGCCTTTGAACCCATGCCAAGGATGTCGTCTTTACCAAGTTCAATAGCAGTCCCATCTCCAGGAAGCCAAGTCATCCAATGTAGGAGGATAGGGAGAGTTCTTTGAAGGTGTTTCCAGGTCTGTGATCCTCTCTGTGGAGAGGGGGTGGCCGATCTGAGCCATTGGTGTACCGGCAAGTGTGTAATGTATTTGTCTTTTATAAGATTGTGCCAGATGCCAGGAGCCATCAGAATGCGCCAGAGAGTGTAAGCTGAGAGGGCGAGGTAGGAGATGTGCAAGTTCCTCAGGCCCCATCCACCTAGTGCTTTTGGTTTTGAGAGAGTTT
>ML785225.1:88882-101762 GCA_009831015.1 Picea engelmannii | reverse complement strand
CCATCTATTCCTCTAGATCTCCAAGGGATCATTGATAAGCATTCCAAAGTATTTGAAGATATTCCCAAAGGTATTCCACCCACTCGAAATCATGATCATGATATTCACCTAATTCCTGGGAGTGTTCCTCCTAACATTAGGCCTGTTACACATTATTTTAGTCATCCTTATGACCGTTAATGATGTAAACCTATATGTTTCCTTTAGAGGGGTCAGTGGCCCGAGTTCCTGAAGAAGGAAGGGAGAAGAACTTTTCCTGAGAAAAGAAGTTGCATTTTCCTTTTTAAAAACCCTATAAAAAAGGAAGTTTGCAGGCTGGATTATAGCTAGGGTGCGAGAATGCCTGATTCTCGTAGGCTGCATCACAACTAGGTTGCGAGGAGTTCGTAGTCTTCTCTATAGGCAGGGTGCGAGAATGCTTACACGTGGGAAAAACGAGCGTTTTCTCGAATCTTCTAGAAGGAGAAACTTCCATGGTGAGGTGGCATCCAAATGGTTTGGATCTTACTCTCTTTCATGATTTAGTGGGATCATCCCAACCTCCTCACCTTATTCTCTTCAGCTTATAAAAGGAGAGGAGCTCTCATGGAGAAGGGATAAGTTGTTTTTGGCTTGGGATTGTTAGCTTGGTTAGAGTGGCTTTGAGATTTTCTTTGTCAAGACAGATTGTGAGTAGCTATCAGATCCATGGTCTTAAAATCCTTGGAGCAAGAAGTGTGTGGCTAACGAAGGACAGTTGGAAGGGCCCTTACGACATCAAGTCCATGGTTGTAATCTCTCTTTCACATTTAATATGATACAGTAATACGATTCTTTCCTATAAATCTTGTTGTGTTTTATTGTATGATTCCTTGATCACATACATAGGTTTATATTGAGTTTATGTTATTACTATCACTTTGGTTGGTTGCGTTCTTTGGCAGGTTCATCATTGTATGAGAGTTGGAATGAAGATAGGATGGCGATAATGAGAGGAAGCGACGTTTAGATGGTATGTCACCTATCCCTCTTTAGTTAGTAAATTCAATATTTAAAACTTAAGGAAAGCGTCATGTTCTGGTGTGTTTTGTTCTAGATCTAGGTGGATCTAGGGAGATTTGTTAGTGTCCGCACCTATCGATTAGTCCAATAACAAAATTGGTGACTCCACTGGGGAACGGATTGTTTCCTAGTTAGTCTAGTTTCCATTGCTTTGATTTCTTGATTTATGTTCTCTGAGTCTGTGGGAGATCCATCCAGACTCTCTGGATCTGAAATTTCACTCAAAATTTTGGTTCTTTTTCCAATTTTTTTTTATTACAAACCTTCTCGCACTGTACCTCTATGTGGCCTGCGAGAATCATTGATGTTTTCACCCCACTGCTCAGTTCAATGTGACCTTCTCGCACCCTGCCTGTATCTAGACTGTGAGAATCCCTAATTCTTGCATTGTACCCCACTACCAGGCTGCGAACTCATTTGTAAAAGTTTTGGATTGGGTCTTGTTGTCTTTTGATGCCCAGTTTTTCTTTGATCAGCTGGATTGAACTTTTGGAGCCTATATTGATTTGTTTATAGTCTTCTTGACATTCTTTGAGTTGCTTTTAGCCATATTTGCTTTGTTTGGTTTTGAAGGATTAGTCTCTTTCATTGAGTGTCTTTCAATTACAAAGCATGTGTTTTCTTTAGAATTGTTTAGGGAAATATAAGATTTCTTATGAATAGTTCGCTTTAAGAGAAAACTTTTAGTTTGGGTTTCTTTGTTTTAAGAAAGTTCATTATTTCTTTAAGTGAAAATTTTGAAACAAAAAGATTTAATTTCTTGCTTTATATTAGATTGGGGGCATCCTTGCATTTGAAGTAGCGAAATTGCATGATTCTTGGCATTTTTTGGTCTTAAATTCCGAAATTTTTTCCCCCTCATGGACGTGAATCGTGCATTGGTGTACAGTACCTTTTTCTCATTTCTTGAGAATCTTGATATTGACGACTTTAATATATTTTGGGACATTGTGTATATGGGAATGATAAATGTTTTCTCCTTCTTGTAGCATAGCTTTCATCGAAATGAAAAGATTGCATCTTCATCTCTTTGCATAAATTTCGAGTCGGTCAAAACACCATATTGTCCACGCCATTTTCCTTTTGAGTAACGAAAACCTTAAAAATAAAGCGCTTATAAAAATTGATTAGACATTTTTATATTTTCTGGTAGGAAACCTACATTAGATTAGTTGTAGGGCTTTGGAATAGGTGTGAAATATCACTTTCCAAAGCTTCAAACACACAATAGCATCTTGTGGTAAGGAATGTCAAATTCCATTTGCAACATTTTGTCCTAGGAATCCCTTCTCACACAAGGGTCAAACCCGAGGTCTCATTGAGATTGACAGAGTTACTCACCCTGCTTTGTTGATATCGTTGTAGAGATTGCACGTATTACGAGGGTCACTTGAAGGTATACCCACAATGATGAGTGGAAGCCTCTCAAGTTGATTTCAAGCTAGATACCCTGCCCTTGTGTGTGGATCGGACTGTCGACTATTCCCCCAGGCTTTATTGTTGTTGGTGGTAACCTTAGTGGCCTATCTTCTTAGGATCTTACACAAGGTGACTGTGAAGGGGCAAGTCTTCACGGTACCTGGAATCGACGTTGGCCAAACTCACTCAGGCTCCTTGGAGGGTATACCCATGATTATGTGTGGGAGCTTGCACCAGGGTGTAAGTCCGTTAAGTAGGTCGTCAACGTAACTTTTCCACCCTAGCCCAGCTTCTTCTTGTCTCGTCGTTGCGACGTTGGATTTCATCACCAACTAGTGACTTCGGAATTAGAAGGTCTTGTTTTCTTGGTTTTGCTTCCTAGATTTTTACTAGCGCTTGTTGTTTGTTTACCCAAATTGACCATAGAATTTCCTTTGTAAGTTTTTTAACTCAATCACAATTGACCCTCCATGTCGTTCACGTACAATGCAAAGCTTACCCCCAGAAAATCTGGAAGGTTCTCAACCCTTGCCTACCAACTCACCGGAGGGCTCTCGTCAATAGAGTGAAGTCCAAGAAGTTGCCACTCCACAAGTGGATAGAATTGACTCTCTAGAACAGTTCCGAATTACCAATTCTCGAGAGGACTTTCGACTTCATCCTGACTCTGAGAGACGCATTGTGCGAGTGAATTATTCCGGAGACTTGGTTGTTTGGTCTTCTGGATCACCGATTGGACCTTTCCTAGGACCTGAGGGTCAATATCATTTTTGGACTACTGTTGTTTTTAAACGGGATCTCTTTGGCTCAGGAGAAGGCGTTGATATCACTGTCTCACCTGAGCTACCCGAAAAATCTGATCCAGACGCAGTACCGTTTACTACTGCTTATTATTTTTCTGGTACAGAAGCTCCACGAGATGACCACATCTTGACTCTACCTTTACAAATGGTCCATTATACAGATACTACGAGTCTTCAAATCGGGATTACCATGGCTAGCCAAGCCCCCATTGACACACCGCTTTCGCCTAGAGTCACCCCAACACTTCCACCCGGATACCATGCATTGAATTCCTCTATTCCCGCTCTTGCGCAAATTTCCTCCGGGACTCCTCGCAGTTCCACTCCTTCTGGGCACCATCCTCTCGGTTTCATTCAAATACTTCCGCCTCCCCCTTTCAGAGGACCTTTTCCATCCTCTATCGGAGGCACTGATCCTAGTGGCACCATTCCGTCGTTCACACCAAATTACCAGATTCTTGTTGGTGGACAATTTCACCAAGGAGGCCCAACTCAACCCCCCCTTGCAGGACAAATCCCAATTGGGACACAACCCTCGATTGGAGGGCAACCCCCACTGACCCCACCCTATGGACAAAACATACCTCCATCTTTGGCCCAGTATTGGAATCATCTTATACAACATAACCCTCACCTGACTAGGGGGCAACAACCTTCGGCTAGCTCCGTTATACCCCCTAGTACAGGCCAACCCTATCCAAGTACGTCTAATCCTATTTGGGGATTGAATGCTCCACCCCATGCCCCCATTCAAGGGTACAACCCTATGAGTTACTTGCCTCCACACCAACAACTGAATCTGCCCGGATCCTCTCATTGTATGCAGACTACTTATGGTCCCACTGGTTTGCCGACGGGACTCCCTCCCCAAAGCCACCAGTACCTGCATGTGAATAGACAGTTACCTTTCTTAGCCACCCTAGACCTCCCGGATCTGTCGAGGATTTTAAATGATCTGATCTGTCACTCTTCCTGATGGCCCGCCATACCGGCCAAACTACTATCCAACATCCCTAAATTCAATGGAAAACCGGGAGAGGACCTGAACAATCATGTAATGACTTTTCACCTTTGGTGCTCATCCAACTCCTTGATGGATGACTCTATCTGTTTATGCCTTTTTTAGCGAACCCTCACAGGTTCTGCCGCGAAGTGGTATATAGAATTACCACAAGGTTTCTTCACTGACTTCAACACCCTCACTATGGATTTCCTCACCCACTACCAGTTACCGATCTGCTATGAAACAGGGACCGAGATTTTGAGTTCTTTCAAACAAACCAAATCCACTCATATCTCTGATCACATTCATGAGTGGCGATGGAGACGATGTCTCATCAAACTCGAACTCCTGATCAGTTGCTGGCAGAGTGGCTCACGAAATCATTCGTGAACAACATCGGTCGTGACATCTCCATGGGTGGAGTTGTCATAGAAGAACATGCCATTAGCTGTGCCCAATACCTTGACCTCCTTTACTCACAAAGGGGTACTCTTTATGACTTACTCCTTGATGCGCCTCGTTCTTCTACTTCCACCACTTCAACTACTCCTGCTACTTCTCATGCAGCCGACGGTGTGATTGGCACTTTCCATGCCCAACCGCATTCCGTTCAAACCTTTGGCAACAACCCCAAACCCATTTCTTCTAATGTTCAAAATGCTCCGTCTCCTACCCCTCCCACCGGCAAGACTTCTGGGGTAAATGTTGTCCAATCTACCTCCGCTAGTAAAAACAAATCCAAAAAGGGAAAGGGTAAGAATAAGGAGGACAAAAATAATTCGCAAGCAGAGAAAACCAAAACACCACCTGTTGACGATAGGGATAAGCGCAAACCCTGAAACCCTTGTCTTATCTGTGGTGATGATCACTACACTAAGGATTGTCCATGACGAGCCGAGGTTACTAAGTTCCTTCAAGGGACCACAAAACCACCCACTCTGGTCGTATTGTCACAACCCTTCCCTTCTCAACAACAGGCCCAATTGGTCATTCATGACTAACCTTCCCCCTCATATACATCCTATGTCTTAATGTGTAGAGGATATTCAAAGCAAAATGACATCACACTTACCACTCGAGCCAAAGATTATTCTTCCTCTAAAGAGAAGGTTTATGCTATACCTCCTTCGTTGGTCCAACCATCTCCCACGACTCCACCTACCAACGGTCCTCTTCATCTCAAACGACCAAGCCTTGACACATTTCTTCGCCCTCCTCCAAAGGGCGTTGTTCGGAAATCGGCTTTCAATCCTCATGTCTGTGTTGCCTAGAACTACAGTATTGTTGAAGATCTGGACCAAGCACCATCCACGATGTCAGCCCTCAAAGTCCTTCAAAGTTTCCCTATACAACAAAAGGAACTATTGAAAGCTATCGGTGGAATCGACCCTACAGATATGAATTTAATAATTTTTGACTTGGAAGATCACATTCCAAGGTTACCCCCTCAACTTGCATTCCAAATAGAATTTATTGTCTCCGATAAAAAAATTTGTAGAACAGTTTTCGATGAGGGTGCCTCGACGTGTGTCATGTCTATTACCTGCTGGAAAACCATCGACTCTCCTCCTTTGACTGAATCCCACAACACACTCAAAGCCTTTAATGGCTCCGGTTTTAAGCCTTACAGTGTCCTCCCTTCATTTTCGATTACGTTAGAAGGCAAAACGGTCCAAGTTGAACTGGAAGTCTTTGATGCTCCTCTCGATTACAACCTTCTACTTGGTCGTAGCTGGATTGATTCCATGCGCGCAGTTGTGTCGACTCTTTTCTATGTCGTGTGCTTCCCTCATCAAGGAAAGGTAATTACCGTCGACCAATTAGCCTTCTTTAACTCGGATGCGCGTACCAGCAACATACCATTCATTGCCAAACCCCCCCCGTATACGAGAACGTCGGTGTGGGTCTTCTTAAAGACTCCTCATTAATGGGTACCTTCCCCATCCCACCACCCAATGTTCCACATCCGCTTGTTGCCTCGATCAACATGATCTCCACCTCTATTCATGGAACCCTTGCATCTCATGACCCATGGATGGTACCCAACCCCGACAATCATTTTTGTTACAAATACGAAATGCCTTTGAGTCTGGTTGAATCTTCCTATCAAGACATTCAATCGGCAACCCCTTCTACCCCCTCTCTTGGTGATTTAGCTCCAGATCCTTTCCGCGTCATTTTTCCCACGAACAATATGATTATGTATGTTATGGAAGATACCCCCTGGGACGATGGACATCATCGTTCCATCCTCTTCCTGGAACAACACACCATCGAGAGCTATCAACGGATCTCGACCTTGTCGACCGTTGTCGTCATTTCTACCATTCTCGAGTCTACACACGATGTGTTTTCTGAAGGGAACTTGAGTAATATCTCACCCACCATCCCCCTCGACATATCCATAAAACCTGGAATTGTCGAAAATGTGCATATCGTAGCTTCCTGTTCCCCTGACAAAATTGTCACCTACAAGTCACATTTCAAAGAATTTCATGACGTCTTCGCCTAGAGCTATGAATAAATGTCGGGTATTGACCCCGACATTGTGATACATGAGATTAAGACATACCCAGATGCTAAACCCATCTGGCAATGCCTTTGTCTGGTCCACCCACGTAAAGCGACCACTATCAAGCTTGAAGTCGAGAAACTTCTCAAAGCCGACTTTATTTACCTGGTGGCTCTCACTGACTTGGTTTCCAATCTTGTCTCGATCAACAAGAAATAAGGCACAATCCGTGTGTGCATTGATTATAGGGATATTAACAAAGCATGTCCTAAAGACAACTTTCCTACCCCATTCGTCGACCAAATCGTCGACGATTGTGCCAGAAGTGAAATCTTCTCTCTGATGGATGGTTTCTCCGGATATAATCAAATCAATATCGTTCCCGCGGACCAACACAACACCGCTTTTATTTGTCCTTGGGGAACTTTTGCCTATCGAAAAATTCCTTTCGGTCTAAAAAATGTTGGCACAACTTTTCAGCACGCTATGTCTTACGCCTTCCATTATATCAAGCATATCGTGAATCCATATCTAGACGACTTACCCGCTCATTCCATGCGCCGTGTATATCATCCAATACACCTCCGAGCCATTTTTCTTCGATGTCGGTTTTACGTCCATATACGCTTGAATCCTCACAAATGCGTTTTCTGTGTAGAATCCGACCAACTTCTAGGCTTTATTGTTTCACGTCAAGGGATCAAGGTAGATCCTTTGAAGGTCGAGGCGATTCTCAATCTCCCTCCTCCTTCTTCACTTCGCCAGTTACAAAGTTTGCAAGGGAAAGCAAACTTTCTTTGTCATTTCATCCCGAACTATGCCGAGCTAACTCTTAGATTTACGCGACTACTCAAAAAGGGGTCTGAGTTCGTATGGGATACCACTACCAACAAAGCTTTTGAAGCTTTGAAACTATCTCTGACATGTACCCCACTTCTCTTCCCACCTGATTACAGTCGCGATTATTTCCTCTACCTCGCGGCCTCGAATTACACCATCGCTATGGTTCTCGTCCAAGAGGATGATTCTCATGACGAACATGTTATCTATTACTTGAGTCGAAGTCCTACGCCTACCGAAACCAAGTATTTACATGTTGAAAAGCTGGCCTTGGCAGCTGTCCAAGTAGTTCAACGTTTCCAACACTATATCCTCTCTCGCAAGACTACGGTAATTTCTAACTACAACCCTATGCAACACATTCTCACACATCAACTACTAGCGGGAAAATATTCCAAATGGGTCATGATAGTCCAAGAGTTTGATTTAGAATTTGAACGTGCTAAGTCCAAGAAATCCTTAGTGTTTTCTGAGTTGATATGCGACTTTCCCTACTCTAAGATTGAAAATGTAGCAGCAGATTCATTACCTGATGAATCCCTTTTCCTGATTAGTTCCGATGATCTTTAGTACAGAGATATCATCATATATCTCCAAACCCAGACTTTCGGGCCCAATTTGTCTAGTCATAACCACCGTCGAATATGCTACCAAGCCTGTCAGTATATTATCCTTAGTGATACTCTTTATCATCGTGGGATTGACTCAGTTTTTCGACGCTGCCTCACGTTTGACGAAGCCGAGAAAGCCCTAAATGATTTCCATTCTAGAGCCTGTGGTGGTCATATGTCTGGGTATGCTACTGCCCAGAATATCTTGCGAGCAGGGTATTTTTGGCCTTCTTTATTTAACGATTGTATAATTTCCATCCAAAAATGCCACGCTTGCCAGACCTACAACGATAAAATACGGTCACATCCTGCTCCTCTTCACCCTGTGGTCTCCATTGGTCCTTTTGCGAAATGGGGTATCGATTTCATGACATGTCACCCTCACTCGGCCGGGGGGCATGGATACATTATTGTAGCCGTAGACTATTTTACGAAATGGGCCAAGGTGATGCCGACATTTGACAACACCGGAAAGACCGCAACATTATTCATTTTCAATCACATCATAGCTCGTTTTGGTGTTCCTCAGGCTATCGTCACTGATCACGGTAGTCACTTTAGAAACTTCATGATGTATGAAATCACTGAAAAGTTGGGTCTTCGCCATGAAAACTCAACACCCTATTACCCACAAGCCAACAGCCAAGTCGAAGCAATTAACAAAGTCCTCATTACCATGCTTCGACGAATGATAGGGATTCACAAAACGAGTTGGCACATGATGTTGTTTTCAGCATTGTGGGCTTACCAGACATTCGTTAAGTCTACTACCGGGTTTACACCATTCTAGTTAGTCTATGGTCTAGAATCCATCCTACCGATTGAATGTGAGATACCCTCCCTAAAACTAGCCGTCGAACTCCTCCCAAACACTTCTTCCGAAGAAGAACGTATGTTGTATCTCATGCAATTAGACGAAACTCGTCGCGACGCCACCCTAGTCATAGAATCCTAGAAGAAATGCGTCAAAGCCCAATACAACAAACATGTCAAGCCTCGCGTTTTCTCTGAAGGTGATCTGGTTCTCCTTTACAAACAAGA
Organism: Picea engelmannii; assembly: GCA_009831015.1. Taxonomy (NCBI): domain Eukaryota; kingdom Viridiplantae; phylum Streptophyta; class Pinopsida; order Pinales; family Pinaceae; genus Picea; species Picea engelmannii. Next base: position 92,492 of record ML785225.1, on the reverse strand, counting down.
TCGAGATATTAGGAGCAGGAAAATTCGAAGCTATGTGGCGAGGTCCTTATATCGTTAGACGAGTTTTGGAGAAATGAGCTTACGAGTTAGTGGACTACGATGGTATCCCTTTGAGTGAACCCAGAAATGGGTTGTACTTAAAGAAGTACTATGCCTAAGATCACCTATGCATGAGTACATGTATTTTATTGTATCATACTTCTTGTGTGTTACTGTAGTATGCTTTTTCGTTATCTGGTCTCTGCCCTCGATCGCTTATTTTACATTGTGTTTGGTTTCCAGATGTCGGAGTCTTCGCTACCCCACATTGGCTTCGCTAATGGCGCTAGCCGTAGTACTCAGAACCTTGCTTCTGTTGCTTGGGCAATTTACGCCCCTACAAACAAACTTATCACTCTACGAGGTGTGTGTCTCGGCCGTGCGACCAACAATATTGCAGAGTATAGCGCTGTTATTGAATTGTTGATTGATGCTATTTCGCTTGGTATACGTCACTTGGTTGTACGACTTGATTCGCAGCTAGTAGTACTACAATTAAGTAATGTCTATGCTATACGAAGTCCTACTTTATTACGGGTATATTTACGAATTCACCTCTTGGAACATTATTTTGATTATATTGAGTATCAACACATTCCTAGATGTCAAAATACATTGACTGATGCATTAGCTAACTATGTATTAGATAGACATTTGGGCCATTTATAAACCAATCACATCACATGTATCTCACAACACAAGATAAGCCGGTAGAAGCCGTATATATGTATATAACGATCAAAAGTTTTTACAAAAAGTTTATGTCCAAGGACCAAAATCTCAAAATATGAAGCTCATAGCTTCTACAAAATAGCATCATGGGTGATGCTCGTGATAACACACAACTGCCCGGGCCACCCTACGAAGAAGTCAGCTAATAGACTCAGACATGCCCACAGTGTGGCGCTGATAATGCCTAGGGATCTCCCCAATAGCCATGTCTGGAATGTCAGCAGTCAACCCCTCCAAGTTTTGCTCCACTGCCTCATAGTCTTTGGCATACCATCGCGCCACTGGAGCCACATCTCCTCGCCGCTGAATAGGAGACGTCCCTAGAGGTCGATATGGCCCCACATCCATGTCATCAAAAAGAGATTTTTTGATTAGTTCTTGGACAATCATAAAAACATTTTATATGATAAAAATTACAAAAACATTTAAAAGAGAAAAATGTGTACTTCTTACCTAGGTCACCCCACTGAGCATCCTCAGGTAGGGCCAAATCCAGATCCCCTCGAAAGTCCAAACCAACGTATGCGTAGTCATCAATCATTAACATCCGTGGACACAACCAGTCAAAAAATGAATCATTGTACTTGATGATAGGCCCAGCTACGTGTCGGGCCATGAGGTTGCACCACCTCAGCATCCTCGGATCCTATGGGGCTGGTAAACCCCAATCAAATTGTAATCTCAACAATGGGACCCTCTCGAGAAAGGACACCAAAAGTGATCCGTACCCAAACTGCTTTAAGTCTCCCCTAATGCATTTCGTCAATTGCCTCTTCATACTGCGGAGAACTACATCTGACCAATTGAAGACTCGTGGCTCTGTGCACTCTATGGCATATTGGAAGTAGCTCTGGAGAGCCATGTGTGGAGATGCGCTCCCGTCCATGCGTGCTATAGTGAACAATATGGTTCGCAGGGTCAAGTTTTGGACCCCCCAAATAACAACCTTGCCCTTGCTTCTTTATGCCTCAGGAACATAGTACTGGCAATAATACTCACTCATACGGAGTCTGCCACCTCGGCTACCGGTCAAGCTAACATGGTACCCACGCCGTGATAACCCTGTTAGAAAATAGATATCCTCGATATCTAGGGTCAATGTGTGGACTCCAATGTGAAACAACTGCTGGTCCTCGTCCCACATATGAACTAGGTACTCCAACAACCTAATTTGGGCCCTCATGCTCAGAACCCGAAAGAATTTCAAGAGCCCACAGTCTCGGAGGGCAGCAACGGTACCCGGGTCATTCCTAATAATGGCATCCTCCTCCTCATGTTCTCTTTCTCGCCACTCCGGCATCATGATGGTCAAATTCCTGCACAAGAACCATAAGAGAAGGGCCAGCAACTTGTTTCAAACCTTGGCATAATTTTTATTGAGCAAAAATCAAATTGAATTTTCATTTTTCGGCCCCCACAGGTGCCCCTTTAGCACAGTGAGAGATTCTCGCAGGTGCCCTTAAGGCCGCCTGCGAGAATCCTGGATTCTCACAGGTCTCGTATGGATAGCTTGCGAGAATTCTCGGGCGCAAGTTTTGTCCCTAAAACGAACCCAAAACCTCGAAAATTGCCAATAAAAACTAAAACTAAACTATAGAAAAGGTAGAAGATCAAGAGCTTACCTCGTTGATGGAGACGGTTCGCCAAATGGTCGCTTGTGCTTCCCACGATCAAGCAACGAAATTTGGGGGAAAATGAGGTGTATTGGGCAAAGTTCTTGGCAAAATCATAATGAAAATGGTAAAAGCCCTTTTTACCCATATTTATTCACTTTTTACCATTTTTGTTGATTTTTATATTGTTTTGTCCATAAAACCTAATGCCTAATAAGTCCTATGAGTGTGAATTTTTTGTAGATATAGTGAATTTGAAGTCCACATGAACGAGTACGGATGTTTTTCTTTTTGTCGCATGTACGACTACTTTTTATGGTTTTTAGAAAAAACCTCGAGCTCAGTCTTCCTTCGTTCTCACGCTCGAAAATACATGAGAACGTAACCGAGTATACTTTTCTTGTCTTTTCGTACTCGTCATGGTAACACGAAAACGATGAACGCAAAGGAGTACCCTTTAAGCTCTTTTCACACTCCATAAAAACGAAAAGATCGCCGAGCGACCTTGTTCTGTTCAAGCTCGTAAAAATATCTGAACAAAACGTTCAATGGGTGATAGTTAATCACTTTTTCGATCCTGTCGAACTATTTTACGAAAAAGGAACTGAGAGAGTTCTCTTTAAGTGTTTTTCAGAATCTCAAAACATGAAAAACCCTCGAGTTTTCTATCTTTGGACTCGTTAAACAAACATCGAAAGACTCGTAATGGGACCGAGCCACTCCTTCATAGGGTTCATTAAACATACTCCAAGGGACTCGAACGAAGGATGAGCTTAAATTGACAAGCATATGTTATCCTCCTCAAGCTTGCGTAAAAATAAAGAGGTACTCGCCAGAAATGGTGGGGGAAAATTTGGGAAATAAATGTGTCTAAACCTGTATTCCATGGAAGGTCACGAGGAGTTCGCAGTCTTCTCTATAGGCAGGGTGTGAGAATGCTTACACGTGGGAAAAATGAGCATTTTCTTGAATCTTCTAGAAGGAGAAAATTCCATGGTGAGGTGGCATCTGAATGGTTTGGATATTACTCGCTTTCATGATTTAGTGGGATCATCCTAACCTCCTCACCTTATCCTCTTCAGATTATAAAAGGAGAGGAGCTCTCATGGAGAAGGGCTAAGTTGTTTTTGGCTTGGGATTGTTAGCTTGGTTAGAGTGGCTTTGAGATTTGCTTTGTCAAGATAGATTGTGAGTAGCTATCAGATCCATGGTCTCAAAATCCTTGG
>ML785225.1:54987-88342 GCA_009831015.1 Picea engelmannii | reverse complement strand
TACAAATACTAAAGGAGAAACAACTATATGCCAAACCATCCAAATGTTTCTTTGGGGTGAAGGAGGTAGAGTATTTGGGTTATTGTATCTCATGAAGGTGTCAAGGTAGACCCTAACAAGATTAAGGCCATGATGGACTGGTCGGTTCCCAAAACATTGAAGAATCTTAGAGGATTTTTGGGTTTGACAACTTACTATTGCAAGTTTGTTCGACACTATGGAAGAATAGCAACACCTTTAACGACACTAACTAAGAAGGATGCATTTTCATGGACTCCAGAGGCAACTAAATATTTTGAACAACTTAAAGAGGTGATGTGCAAAGCTCCTACCTTGACCACTCCAGACTTCACAAAAACATTTATTGTGGAATGTGATGCCTCGGTAAATGGAATTGGTGCTATCCTAATGCAAGAAGGAAGACCCCTGGCTTTTGAAATTCGACCACTCAAGGGAAAGGACTTACACAAACCCATTTATGAGAAGGAAATGATGGAAATACTATATGCATTGAATAAATGGCATCCTTACCTAATAGGTAGGCACTTCAAGGTCAAAACAGATCATGATAGTCTTAAATACTTCTTGGAACAAAGACTATCTTCAGAAGAACAACAAAAATGGGTGACCAAGATATTGGGTTATGATTTTGAAATCGTCTATAAAAAAGGGAAGAAAAATGTCGTGGCATATGCACTCTCAAGAAAAGATGAAGATGTTGAGGCCTTTCTTTGTGCTATCTCGATCATCCAACCCGATTGGATAATAGAACCAAGGGATGAATGGAAGAATGACGAAAAAGTGTGGGCTCTCATTCAAAGGTTGCAGCAGGATTCCAATGCATCAGATACATTTACATGGAAAAATGATTCACTATGGTACAAAGATCGCTTATATTTATGTAAGAACTCCCAACTCAAACAAAAGGTACTATTGGAATTCCACACCTCTTTAGTAGGAGGGCACTCGGGATTTTTGAAAACCTACCATAGGGTCAAGAAGGAATTTTTTTGGGCTGGCCTTAAAACGGATGTTCAAAGGTTTGTCGCAGAATTTTTGGTTTGCCAACAAAACAAGGTGGAAACAATTAATACCTCAGATCTTTTACAACCATTAGCCATCCCAAGTCAGCGTTGGGAGGAGGTTTCCATGGATTTCATAACAGGGTTACCAAAGTCTGAAGGAAAGAGTGTCATCATGGTGATAGTTGATAGACTCACCAAGTACGAACACTTTTGTGCACTCTCTCATCCCTTCAAATCTAGTACAGTTGCTACTGCATTCATGGAGATAGTTCAAAAGATACATGGCATCCCAAAGATTATTGTAAGTGACAGAGATCCCATCTTCACTCAACATTTTTGGACATAATTATTTTCTTGTTTGGGTACTCAATTGACTCATAACTCATCCTATCGTCCTCAATCTGATGGACAAATCGAGATAGTGAACAAATGTCTGGAAGGATACCTTCATTGCTTTGTCTCTGATAAACAAACACAATGGTTCAAATAGTTACTCTTGGCAGAATGGTGGTCTAACACTTCCTTTCATACTGCAACAAAAATGACACCATTTATGGCACTCTATGGATACCACCCTCCTTCCATCACTTCTTCTCTAAAATAAAAATCTAAGGTTCAAGCACTGGAAGATCATATCGAGCATCAACAAAAAGTTCTCCAAATCTTAAAGGACAACCTGACCATGGCACAAAATCACATGAAACAACAAGCATATCAACATCATAGTGAAAGAAGTTTTGAAGTAGGGGATTGGGTGTTTTTAAGACTACAACCATACAAACAGATGTACCTTAAGCAAGACAAGAAGGATAATAAATTATCACCAAAGTACTATGGCCCTTATAAGGTGTTGCAAAAGATTGGTACTATGGCATACAAATTAGAGTTTCTTGCCTCTTCATGAGTACACCCAGTTTTACATGTTTCATGCTTAAATAAGGTTATAGGTGACAAGATCCCAGTTCAAACTATATTTCCATAACTTGACGAGGAAGGAAAAATCATATTGGAGCTTGAAGCCATCACTGACACAAGAATTCGCCAGCGGAGGAATAGATCCATTTCAGAGTATCTCGTTAAATGGAGGAAACTACCAGTTGAAGATTCCACTTGTGAAGATGAGTCTTTTATACATAAGCATCCAGAGTTACTCAAGCGTTGCAAATAACACTTGTCTTAAGGGGAGAGGCATGTTAAGCCTTAAATAGTGGCTCATTACCCCTTAATTGGGGCTTATTACATTAGTAATGTTATTTTATTTATGTCGGTTTGAGTCCATTAGTTGTAATTGTACCTCCTAGTCTCCTATATATACCAAGGAGACATTTTCATTTGGAATCATCTTGTACTTGAACATTTATGTGGTGTATAAGGAGGTTGCCCCCTCGAAGAGGCTTATTATATGAAATTATTTCTTTTTCAAGGCATTGAGTACTTATTCTGAGGTTTTTCTATGCTATATTGATATTTGGTTCTTAACATAAGCGAATGTTTTTTCTTGTGTGAAAATAGTTTTTTTTTAGCACACTCTCCAAGGCCATCAACAACAACACCCCCAATCCTCTTTCGAAACAATAAAATATGTTTTGATATACCATTTGGTTAAAAGTTGTCTTATTAAGTAAGCGGTTTTGAGTCTGAGTCTCTCTTTTGTTACTTTTTTTTTGAAGAAGTTCATGTTAAAATTGTAAAGTGTATTTCACTTCAAGTATAAAAGTGAATCACTATAAGTAGCTTTAATATTTTATTTTAGAGTTTTTTTTTTGCATGAAGTAACTTCATTGTAAAAGTGATCCCCACTTCTCTTTATAAAAGTGGGTCACTTCATAAAGCAACTTACACCACCACGTGGTCCTTTGGTTACTGTTTATGCCTTTTTTTAAAAGAGCATAACTCTCGCATCCAAAGTCCGTTTTCAGTGCCATTTTTTTTAAAACCACCTAACTTTTCGAGATATTTCCATCCAAAACATCATTTTGAATTTTTAAATCCATATTACCTAGAGATTTAATATTTAATATGGATTCTTCCAGTAATCTTTTGCTTACTAGCACCAACTACTTCCAATGGAAATCTCATATGGAATATTTATTAAGAAGTAAAAGGCTTGTACCATATTACCTTGGGAAAGGAAGAAACATCCACTGATGATGATAAGAAAGTAAAATGGGCTAATAGAAGTGGTGAAGCACGTGGACTAATCAAAATGTCCATATTTCCTGATTTAAGGTTCCACCTTAAAGAAATTGATGACCCCGAAGAAGCTTGGGACAATATTGAATCTGTGTTTGGTAAATTCAATATTATTAGAACACAACAGTTAGAAAATCAAGTACTGAACTTAAGTCCAAGTGATTTTTCTTGCCTTGGAGACTATCTATCTAAGTTTAAAACACTCAAAATTTTATGTGAAGAATGTGAGATAAAAATGGAGGAAGAGCGTTGCATTTATCTTATTCTTTCTAAGCTAGGTAGTGCATATCTGTGTTTTTATATACCTTTTATGCCATGAGAGAGGCTCTAGGGAAATATTATCAAAAAACCACTCTTGAGACCTTTTGTGTTGCTTTGATTAGAGAGGAAGATAATCTTGTACAACTTGGAGTGATCAACACTGTAGGTACCTCCAACAAAGCCTTAGTTTCTGAGCAGAAAGATAAACCCAAGTATCCCAAGAAGAAACATCCTCGCTACAACAACAAGCAACATAAGGGTCCCAAACCCGCTCAGACAACTTTAGCTCCTAATGGTGACAAATGAGCAAAATATAAAAATAAGAACACTGACAGACATTGCAACTTTTGTGATAAAGGTTGTCATGACGAGTCCAAATGTTTCAAGAAGATGGCATCTTTAGAAGCAACGATGAAGAAGCACAACATCCGTATTGATTCTTCTTCTTCTTCTTCTTCTCATGCACATGCACTTTCTGCTTCTGGTTTCTCCTTCAATACAACTTCTACTTCTTCTTCTGATGAGCGGCTTATTGATTCTAGAGCATATTATCATATGGCTAAGGATAAAGACATATTTTCTGCTCTAAACGAATGTAACACCAATAAAATATTTGTCGGTGATGATAGATATCTTAGTGTTGTAGGATCTAGAACAGTTCAAGTAGATAATGGTCATTTAAATGATGTATTATGTGTTCCAAGTCTTTCTTGTAACCTTCTATCAATATATCAAATCATTCATTCAGGTGAAGGTAAAACCATAGAGTTTTCACCTCACCAATTTGTAATAAAGGATCTAAAATATCCTAAGCATGTTCTTGCAACTGGAATTGCTGATGATATTACCAGGTTGTATAAGTTTGACAACTTTGGGTGATCATCTTTTTCATCAGTTTTTGTCGCTCATAGCGATGACTTGAACAAACTTTGGCATGAGTAGTTTGGTCATCTAAACTATCGTTCATTATAGAAACTATGTAATCAACAGATGGTGATTGATCTTCCTCCTGTTTCATGCAGAGATGGTGTTTTTGCCGGTTGTCTTCTCGGAAAACATCATCGGGACAATTTTGACAAACGTGCCTCTTGGCACGCCTCAGGCCCTTTGCTGCTTGTTCACAGTGATTTGTGTGGTCTACTTTCTTCTCCTTCTTTTTCTGGGTGCAAGTATTTCTTAACCTTGATTGATGATTTTTCCAAACGTACTTGGGTTTACTTCTTAAAACTTAAGAATAGAGTTTTTGACAAGTTTTAGGCCTACAAGGCCCTTGCAGAAAAACAATCTGGACATCAAATTCAAAAGTTAAGAACAGATAATGGAGGCAAATATGTGAACAATAGTTTTACAAGTTACTGCAGTACATAGGGTATCCAAATGCAACACACTATTCCATATACACCACAACAAAATGGTGTTGTTAAGAGAAAGAACCGCACATTAAAAGAAATGACTAATTGTATAATCTAATCTAACGGATTAAGTCTAAATTATTGGGTGGAAGCAATCGAATGTGCAAATTATATAGTCAATCACACTCCCACAAAGGCTCATAAAAATATAACACCAGAAGAAGCTTGGACAAAAATTAAACGAGATGTAAGTCACTTCCGTGTATTTGGCATTATAGCATGGGCTCACATTCTTGATGAGAAAAATGAAAGCATTGCAGCCTAAAAGTGAGAAGTGTATATTTGTTGGTTATTCTGAAGATGTCAAAGGTTATAGACTTCTTCAACCACATTGTAATGAAATTATTATTAGAAGAGATGTTAAATTTGATGAAAATCTCTTGGCCTGTGAGCCTAATTTGACGATTGTGCCTTCTTCAACCTGCGAGAAATCTTCGACGTTTGTGCCTTCTTTTGTTCCTATCTTGGTTTCTTCTTCAGATGATGACAGTGAGGATGAAAATCCACCTCCACCTTCTCACCTTTCTCCAGATGATTCCTTTGAACCTGAACCAACACCATTTCCACCGCTTCTTAGATGGGTCTGTTCGACACGAGAAGTAGCTGGTGGTCTTGTCGGTGATCCTTCAGATCAGCATCGAACACGTTCACAGTTCCAATGAGCCTCTTCTCTCTTGGCTCAAGTTTCAGAGACTCATGATCCAGAGACATTTGCAGAATCTTCAAGTCATCCAGATTGGGATACAACAATGAATGAAGAGTATTGTTCTTTAATGGAAAATGATACTTGGGATCTTGTACCTCTTCCAAAAGGAAGAAACCTTGTCAGATGTAAATGGGTCTACAGAACTAAGTAAGCATCAGATGGAAGTGTTGAAAGACACAAGGTTCAATTAGTTGCCAAAGGATTTTCCCAATTTAAAGGAATTGACTATAATGAAATCTTTTCCCCTGTAGCCAAAATGAATTCCATTCACCTTGTTCTTGCCCTTGTTGCCTCACATAAATGGGAGGTCCATCAGATGGATGTTAAATCTGCCTTATTACATGGATATTTGCAAGAATAAATCTACATGGAACAACCTCATGGCTATGTCCAAAATGACTCTAGCTTTGTTTGTCGCCTTAAGAAATCTCTTTATGGTCTTAAGCAAGCTCCCCGAGCTTGGTATGCCAAAATGGATAGCTTTCTTATTGACACGAGATTCTCTAGATGCCATTCTGATCCTAATGTCTATACCAAGAAAGTAGGAAGCCATCTCATAATCCTTGTCCTTTATGTTGATAACCTTATCCTTACTGGTAGTGACTCAAAACTTTTAAACCATGTGAAAACTAGCCTTAAGAAGAAATTTGAAATGACAGACTTAGGCTTTTTGCACTATTTCCTTGGCCTCCAAGTTTTGCAAACCAATGAAGGATTTTTTCTTTCCCAATCTAAGTGTGCTTGTGACCTTCTTCGTCGCTTTCACATGGATGATTGTAAACCAACCCCTTCTCCCTTCCAGTCCATAGTCAAGCTTACTGCCACATGTACTTCTCCTGAAGTTGATACCACCCTGTACCGTCAGTTAGTTGGTAGCCTCTTATACTTGACTCATACTCGTACTGATCTTTCATTTTTTGTTAGTCTTGTTTCCTGGTATATGAAAACACCCCATGAAAGCCATTGGAAAGCAGCTAAAAGGATACTTTTCTATGTCTGTGGTATAGTCCAGTTCAAGATACATTACAGTTCAAGGGGGACTCCTTCATTGGTTGGTTTCACTAATTCAGATTGGAATGGCGACCCTGATGATAGAAAATCTACTGCAAGTTATGTTTTCAGCCTTGGTTCAGGACCTATCACTTGGGCATGTAAGAAACAACAGGCTATTGCACTTTCTTCAGTAGAAGCAGAGTATCGAACAATGGTAAATGCCAGTAAGGAAGCCTTTTGGATTCAACAGATCCTTTCAGAGTTTGGATTCCAGCAGCAACATCTTCCTAGCCTTTGGTGTGACAATCAGAGTGCCATCAAGCTTTCCAAAGACCCAATTCAACATCAACGTAGAAAACACATCGATCTACATATGCACTTAATCAGAAATCTCATTCATAATCAAGTTATTGAAGTGTTCTTTTTCCCTACAGAAGATCAAGTTGCAAACATTTTCACAAAGTCTCTTACAGAAGCAAAGTTTTCCAAAATTTGATCTATGTTAGGAGTTCATGAAGTTGTCATTAAGGGGGGATAGGCTCGAATGCCTCCCTCCTTCTTCTATTGTGTCAACATTGTAAATCCTTCAATCCTATCCCAAGTTGTTCTTAAGGGAGGATGTTAGGATATTTAGACACTTAAGAGTTAGTTAAGATCTACTTGGTCTAATGTGTTAGGTAAAAGTGTGTTTCTTAGTATGTTTCTTTAGTATGCATTAGTATGCATTTGTAGTTAGGAAATTTCACGGTAAAGATATGTTACTGACATAGAGTGATCTGATGGTTCATACTGTCCTCGATCTTAACGGCCATTGATCCGTGGCTTAACACCTGATTGGTCCATTATCTCTATTTAAATAGCATGGAGGTTCATTTGCCGATGATCGATTGTGAGAAACCCTCTTGTAAAATAAATCTGTAATATTTTTCTTTTGCATTAATAAGCTACTCCAAGTGGTCGTGTTGGTTGGGGCCATGGATGTTTCCATGTAGGGGTTTTACCACATCAAAACATTGGTGTGTTTATCTTTGATCTGGTTGTGTGAGTGGTTACTGAAGGTGTTTGTCCTTTGTTGGAATACATGTTTTGTCGAACACATGGTGTACGTAAAGGAGAGGGGTTTCCGCCAAAACCAAATATCGCTTTAAGAAGAACACCAAAAAAACCCCTATGTCATCAAGACAAACCCCAAGATTGCCAAGCTAATTACTCCTTCCTCCTTACTTCGCAGCATTAATCCTCCTAGTGGCAAGTCTATCGAAGTGGAACAAGCTCATAGTATCTCTACAAATGAAGAAATATCGTGAAATGTAAGATAACAAAGGATATTTTAAGGAGAAGAATGCCAGAGGAGGAAGATGAAGATGGAGAAAAGGAAAATGAACCTCATGTTTGTAATCAACTAAAAGAGGATCAACAAGTTGAAGATCATTTATTTCAACGACAAGTTGATCAAGGCACTGCCCAAATTGAACAAGACAATACAAATAGGAAAATCCAATGAGGTTTTAAATACAAGGAGCATGCACAAAATTCACCTACTTTTCCCACTCAGACAAGGCAAGTTGAAGGATGTCTTGGAAAGAAGTCCCTTCCTATGGCCGAACTAAATGAGAAAGCACTCACCCATGTGAAATTTGAAGAACTCGAAGGCAAACATGTGATAGAATATAACATCCAAGAGAAGGCGATACTTATTAATCAGGGAGGAGTCATAATGGGAGGATGATGAGAAGAATTCAATAGGTACTCAGTTTACGTAGATAAGGTGGACTACTGGTGCACAATAGAGCACTTGAAGACACATTTTGAGTGCCATGGGACAGTGAAACACATTACCATTTCTACAAATGATTTTGGGAACCCACAAGGGTATGCCTACGTGGACTTTTCATATCTGTTCAACATGGAAAAATTCCTCCTCCCTCTAAATGGATCCATTCTTTGGTCCCAAGAGATCAGTCTATGGTTTCACCTTCCCTTGGAAAAGCAGTCACCAACAAATTCCAAAACTTTTGTGCCAATTCTAACAGGTCATCGAACCCACCATCAAACAAAAACTCCAAAGTATTACTTAAAATTAATAGAGGACATGCAGACATGGCTAGCTCCATGGGAGTGCTTAGATGTGTCGTTGCACCATTTTCCCCTCACATTGTACAAAACTTGTACACTCCACACTCCAATTATATAATTTCCCCTTGGTCCGATGATCCAGATTTTATGAACATAGTGAAATGAATACAGATTATTAAAATATTCTTAACATATAATAAAAAAGATACAATCAAACTGGTTTTCTATTCAATAAGGAAATAAGTTGAAACTGTAAAATGTTGCGGAAAACAAGCTTGCTGGAATGGTGGCGACTTATCTTTGAGAAGAGATGTGATGACTATGCTCATTCGCAAGAAGATTATTACAATGAGGCTCTGAAGGCCTTTTTAAAATAAACATTAATGCCAAAACCCTAGACATATGAAAACCTAACCCTAGGAGATGAAGCGCCAAAATTCATGTGGGCCCCGTTGGGGTAAGTTAGTACATCAACTTCCCGGGGTCGAAACTTTTGAATACGATCTACGTTTTAGGCGCATGATAGCCCGTTGGAAAGGTCTATCCAAGGACTACACATGTTTTCATTAGTATCAAAATCTATATTAAAATTTGATTGTGGCAAGACCTAAAAACATTGTTTAGGGCCTCAAAATGGCCCTGGAAGTCAGGGACCTAAAAACTAGGAAAAAACTACCAAACTAGAAAACTTCCAAAGTGCACCAGTTGGAGTAGGTGGGAGGCCACAGACATCCATGTGGATCAATCCTCTACCCTTAGGAAACAATGGTCTCCATTGTGTTGAGTTCCCCCATCAGATGAGGAAATTTCTATTGAATTTGGCCCCGGGTGAGCCACTTGCCTTGGTGCAGGAGCTGCCCTGCTTTGATAACTCGATAAAGTTGGATCCTTTGTTGTTGAGTGCCCTTGATATGTGTGTCCACAATATGACACTAGATGCACGTTGTATGCAGTCAGGGTTGAGATTTTTTGGTGTCAACTACTCTTCTATCTCTAAGGTGTCCAATAATGGTGAGAAATATGGTCGAAGCAGAGCCACGTTGAAGACTGGGTGCAGGCCAACGAAAGGGGGAATGTTGAGCTCGAAATAATTGTCACCCACAACCTTGGTGATGGTGTACAACCCATAACAGAGTGGGAAACACTTCCTATGGGGCACTACAAGACGTTCTTTTTGCAAGTACAACCAAACTTTGTCGCCCACCTAAAACTTATGTGGCACCTGGTGTTGATCATGGCGCTGCTTGTCTTTGGAATTAAACTTTTTTAGAATATCTTGAACCTGTTGGCGAATGTGCTAGATCTGCTCAATGAACCAGGTGGCTTTGTCAGCTTCTAGTAGAGCAGGGGACGAGTCGACCGAGGTGGTCGCCAGGGGTAGTGCAACATCCATGGGGCCCAATGGTTGGAAGCCCAAACCCACCTGAAAGGGGTTGTGGCTAGTTGATCTATGTAGGGATCGGTTGTAGCTATGTTGGACATAGGCAAGAATCTTATCCCATGTGTAGGGGTGCTTTGAATTGTACATGCATAGGATATGTACGATCATCTGATTGATGACCTTAGTTTGGCCATCTTTATGGGGGTGGAAGGCAATGGATTTGGTGAGCTTGGTATCCAGCAGTGACCAAAGGCTCGACCAGAATGTGTTGAGGATCCGATTATCCTAGTCTGAGACAATGGTTTGTGGGATCCCAAAATGTACCCATACTCGTTCAAAGAATAGATTGGTAGTGGCCTCTGTTGTGATGCTCTTCTTGCAGGGGGCTAGAATCACCATCTTGGAAAAGCGATCAACAACCACAAAAACACATTCATTTCCCCTCTTAGTGGATGGGAGGCTCAACATGTAGTCCATGGATATGGATTCCCATGACCTGTCAGGAGTAGGAAAAGGGGTGTACAAGCCTTGTTTCTTAGTGGTCAGTTTGAAAATAATGCAGGCAGTGTAGGACCCGATATACTTGTCGACATCATGTCGAAGTTTCAGCTAATAGAAATGTTTTTGCAACACTTCCACTATCTTTTCGACACCAAAGTGTCATGCCACCTGACTGTAGTGGGCTTCCCAAATTAGCTTCACGCACTCGCTTGATGGAATGCAGAGATGGCCCAGACGGCACAACAACCCGTCCTGAGGATGGAAATTAGCGACCACTAAGTTGGCACCCAACATTTGGTAGGTGGTGGAGAAGTCAGGGTCTATCTCATAAAGGTGGGGCCATCCGGAGGTCTCATGGCTGCAAGAATCTAGCACTATGGTGAGTGTCGCGACTGGAGGTCCACTGAGGCAATCAACAACTTGGTTGGTACTTCCTATTTTATACTTGATGTTGAGGTGGAACTGTTGCAAGTATTTGGACCACTTCTGATGGCGGTCATTCTGCAATATTCCTTGGGTCTGTATGAACTCTAGTGGCTTGTGATCAGTGTGGATGACTGTCTCCTTCCCAAGAATGTAATGTCTCCACTGGTGGCAGGCTTTCACAATGGAGTACATTTCTTTGTCGTAAGTAGGGTACTTATGGACAACATCTGATAGTGTCTCACTATGATATGCCACATGGTGGTCGTGTTGAGTGAGAACAACGCCCACAACATAGTCTGAAGCATCTGTCTTGATATCAAAGGGATGTTACAGATCTGGTAATGAGAGTATTGGGGATGAGCACAAACGTTACTTTAATTCATCAAAGGATTGTTGTTGGGACATGCCCCACACAAATTTTACCTTACCTCACCCCTGGTTACTTGGTTGAGGGCCCATGTGATATGAGAGAATCCCAACACGAACATGTGATAGAAATTGGTGAGGCCCAAGAAACTTCGAAGCTCAATGAGTGTGGTTGGGGCTGGCCAGTCACGGATGATGTGGATCTTGGGTGGATCCACATGCACACCATTTTGATCAATGATGTAGCCTAATTAATGGACCTTGTCCATGCTGAAGGAGCATTTTTCCAAGTTTGTATATAGTTTGTGATGCCACAGGGTGTGCAGAACATGTTGAATATGTTGCAAATGTTCCACCCAAGTCTTGATGTAGATGAGGATGTCATCCAGATACACCACCACAAAATTATTGGTGAAAGGTTGTAAAATATCGTCCATAATCCTCATACAAGTTGTTGGAGCATTTGTCAAACCAAAGGGCATGACCAACCATTCAAATATACCTTCTTTTGACTTGAAGGTGGTTTTCCATACATCTGTCTATTCTATTGGGACCTGGTGGTAAAAACACTTCAAATCAATCTTACTGAAGTATTTGCCCCCCATGAGCTGATCAAGGAGGTCGTTGATTCAGGGAATCGGGTACCAGTTTCGGACTATGATTTTATTCAGGGCCTGGTAATCAATGCAGAATTGCCAGGTCCCATCTTTCTTCTGCACCAGCACGATTAGGCTCCCACAAGGTGATGAGCTGGGATGGATGTGCCCCTTGTGGAGCACTTCTTGGATCTGCTTCTTGATATCCTTATTTCTAACAGAGAGCGGCGGTAGACTTTTCCATTGGGTTGCGGTGCGCCTGGGGTTAGATCGATGGGATGCTTGACCTGGCAGTGCAGAGGTACCTCAATAGGAGAGGAGAATATATATGAGTATTCTTACACGACCTTATCCACTTAATTTTTTTGTTTGGAGAGATCGGTCGTTGAGGCCTTGGATGTGGTTGCGATCTTTCTCTCATCTAAGATAGAATCACGAAGAAGAAAAATTTCTCAGTCTGAGAGATGACCTTCATTCATTCCTTAGCAGAGATCAAGGAAATAACACTAGGAGGACTGCCTCGGGTACTCTGTACAATTTCATGTTCAAAGTAATAATAACACTACGAGGCCTAGAATCATATACAACATGACGTTTCCATAAATAATGTTGGCCCAAAAAAATTACAAACTTCGAGAGGAGAGACATCACACAATACCTTGTCTTTTAAGGGCTTGATTTCGTATGATAGTCAACACTGTTGGCTGGCGCGAAAATCGCTTCCTTGGTGAAGCCATCCAATGGTGTAGGGTTGCGGGTGCGACATTGTCGGTAGGGCCAACTGCTTGATGACCTCTGCTGAGATGAGGTTCTTTTGGTTACTGCTATCAACGATGAAGTGCAGCAGGCTGTCTTTTACCCACATTTGTGAATGGAAATGACGCTCGCCTTCTTCTGGTTGGTTTGGTTCACCAAGCTGGACCTTGGTGGCAGAAACGATGGCATTGGGTTCCGTGTCAATGATTTGTCTTCCCCTTTTTGGTTCCGACTCAAAGTCAGGACCCACATATGATTTAGAGGCTTTCACTTCGGCCACCAATGACTGCTTTGAGCGGCAATCAACAGTGTTACGCCAAGGGCTCTTATAGAAGTCACACCACTTCCCGGTATCTTTCTTTTTCTTTCCAATGTCCTTTGCTTGGGAATTGGACTAGTTGTCCTGATACTATTCATATTTGCTCTGTGGGTTGGGGCTTCCCTTTCTTGGCTTTTCCTGTGAGGGGTTCCCAGGCCCAAATTGTTGCGACTTTTTTTTTGAGCTTCTGCTTGATTTTGACGGCATATCAGTAGGTCGCGCCCAAGGACGTGATGTCCAAAAATTTCATTTTGATCTCGATGTATCTTGCAAAGCACCACGATACTTGAGCAACATATGTCTCTCTGAATCTTTGATACCCAGCTTGGTGCACAAGGTATGGAAGATATTTGTGAACTCTGGCACTGCTTGGTCTCTTTCTTGCCGCAGTGTGGTTCATTTGGTATACAAGTCATCATAACTTTCGACAGGGTATTATTGTTCCTTAATAGCATCCCTATAGGATTCCTAGGTGGTCGTGACTGTAAATAATGAGGGTTCCTCTTTTTCCTTTTTCTCATAGAAAGTTTCCCACAGATCTTTGACATGGGGAACGACTTTGAGGAGCGCAAAAGTAATAGTTTCTCTATTCGAAAAGTTATGGAGAGGAAAATACCCTTCTAGTAGATTCAACCACTTGTCTACAACATTTGCTTCTATCTGACCTTCAAATATAGGAATGTCGAAGTTGATTTGTAACTTGAAGGGGGTGGCACCTCCACTCGAGGAAGATGCGTCACCTGTTGGTATCCGTTGAAGGATTTGCGCGAAACTATCCATCATCTCGTTCCTTTATTGCATGAGGGCTTCCTCAAGCAACATTTTGAAAGGATCTCCCATCCTGTCATCTTTCTTTTCTCCTGCCATGAGAGGTCGCTTGGGTGTGTGAGAGATTTTTTCCTCAAGTGAAACAAGCTCAAGACCCAATTCTTTGTACCCTGACCTCATTGGGGACATGTATTAAGACGACAAGGAGTAGACCGCTCTGATACCACTGATCCAGATTTTATGAATAGAATGAAATGAATACAGATTATTAAAATATGCTTAAGACAAAATAATAGAGATAGAATAAAATTATTTTTCTATTCAATAAGGAAATAAGTTTAAACTGTAAAATGCAGTGGAAAACAAGCTTGTTGTAATGGTGACGGCTTATCTCTAAGAAGAGTTGTGACGGTTGTGCTCATTCGCAAGAAGATGATTACAATGATTCTCTGAGGTCCTTTTTATAATAAGCATGAATTTCAAAACCATAGACATCCAAAAACCTAACCCTAGGAGATGAAGCTCCAAAAGTCATGTGGGCCCCGTTGGGGTAAGCTAGTACATCAACTTCCCAGGGTCATAACTTTTGCATACGATCTTTGTTTTAGACACACGATAGCTCGTTCGAAAGGTTTATCTGAGGACTACACATGTCGCCAGACTCGAACTTTATTTTCATGCTAATTGTAGTAAGACCTAAAAACATTGTTTAGGGACTCAAAACAGCCCCGAAAATCAGGGACCTAAAAACTAGGAAAAAGTTTCCAAAATGAACCAGTTGGAATAGGTGGGAGGCCACCGACATCCATTTGGATTATCTGGCATAAGAGAACTCTGCAAAATCAGTTGCATAAACGCTAAATTCTCCAAAGAGAGAAATATAAATGTTTTCTGGTAATGGCACAGTTTGAGCACGAGAGCTGAGGTCAATAATGGAAAGAGTGAGGAATTTGATTATGATTTATTCACAATCAAAACTGGGAGCAACAAAGTTAGGACATCTCGGTTCGTTACTAATTTTTGTGCCAAGGCACATCGATATTGGAAGGGATTGTGGTAGTGATTCGGGTGGATATCGCTGGCCACCCACCTTTACCAACTGGCGCAAAACAGTTTTCTAGTAATTTTGGCAATTTACTATTTTTAGTAGTTTTTAACTTCGGGGGCCATTTTGAGGGCCTAATTGAAGGTTTTTTGGGATCGAGCTTCCCAATGATGGCCAAAGGCTTTGATTGAGCCCCCAAAATGAATCTCCTTGGCGATACATTTCCAACGAGATATCGTGCACCCCAAACGAAGATCGTATGCCAAAGTTATGCCCCTGGGAAGTTGATACACCAAACTACCAAAAACGGGGTCCACAAAATTGTTGGCTTTTCATCTTCCGTAGTTAGGGTTTTGGATTTTATTTGTGATAAAAAGGCTTTTGGAGCCTCCTCATAAAATCATCTTCTTTTGAATGCGAGTAGCTATCACATCTCTTCATAGAGATAAGTTTCCACCATTCTAGCGAGTCTTTCACTCCGTGTTTTTATAGTCTTTGT
Source organism: Picea engelmannii (assembly GCA_009831015.1). Taxonomy (NCBI): domain Eukaryota; kingdom Viridiplantae; phylum Streptophyta; class Pinopsida; order Pinales; family Pinaceae; genus Picea; species Picea engelmannii. Next base: position 73,019 of record ML785225.1, on the reverse strand, counting down.
ACATTTTCGCTCATTAATAGAAAATTGTGTATTACTGTATCTTTGTGTTTATGATTGCATCTCTGATACATTTTTGTTATATTATTGGATATCTGAGATATCTTTGTACATTTATTTATTATATCTCCACTCTCATTTCGTGTCGAAAATAATCCAGATCAGGCAGAGACTTAATCTCCTCTATCTTTGTTGCCAACACTGCCTAGAAAATAGGGAGGTGTTTTCTTCGATCAGAGGATATAAATACTTGTTGCAGGTATTAGATGGGAGGTTTCATTATTTCTACCATCACCAACCCTCTTCATGTGATTATTCCAAGGAATTTTTTAGAGAAGTGGGAAGGATCATGGATCCCATCAGTTTGAAGGATAGCAATTTTCCTCGAGACTTTCTGTTTTGGATTGCTACCATCCTATGTTTCCACCCTCACTCTTCAACATTTATCATGGCATCTATTTTTGGCATGCAAATCAAATCACTTTATAACATAGACCACCACCCTTATCCAAGTTTAGTTCTAAATTTAAGCATAGATTCAGATCTTGCAAATGAATCCCTGGTCTTTTGGCTCTTCTCGGAAGATGCAAGGTACCCAAATGTGGTGAAAAAAATAGTAGAATTTTCATATCATGTCCTTAAATCATGGTGGAAGGAGGTCATCCCCCTTTATCCAAAAATGAAGGTATTACTGATAAATTGCAAGTTAGTTTAATGTACTTTATGCATCGGATCGATAAGAATGTGAAATACATAAACTTATTATCTTGTTGCAAAATATCAAATGTGACTTTTAATTGATGCTTATAAGTGAATAAAGAGATCAGCCATGAATAACCATGCTACAAATTAAGAGAAGAGAACAACAAAATAGAAAGAGAAATAGAGACAAGAACTTGTTAATGGAGTTCACCAATCATTGGCTACGTCTATGGGCCCGCTTCCAAGTGGAGGACCTCTTTATTGTTATTTAAAATGCTCAAGTTCTCTTACAATGGATCTTTGTTGTTATATAACATGCTTCAAATATGTTGTGCAAGACCTCCTTTCTCAGATTCATACATGCCCCATCAAATTCCTCTAAAAAACATGGAAAAAATTCCTCTCAAAACATGAGAAAAGGCCAAAAATTACAAGCTGCTCCTTCAAATCCCTCTTTCAAAAAGTCTCCCTCAAGCTTCAAAAAGGTTGGTTTATATATTTTTTCAGGCTCAAATGAGGAAGCCCAACTTCCCCCGAAGATCTGGCCTCTTTCTGGGATCAAATCCCCCTCCAAATGGCTAATATATCCTCAAAAAATCAATTTTGGCCCAAAAATCAGGCAAAATCATTTAAAAATACACAGACATGGTTAAAAACCCACTTTTAAACTTTATTATATGGTTAAGCCCCTTTGGGATAGGCATGCGACCCCTATAATTGGTCTCATGATCACCATATTGCCAAGCGCCAGCCCTTTGGGCTGAGCACTGGCCTGGTATAGGCTTCAGCTCATGGTCGTTGGGCGCATAACATGTGGCCTATGGGCTAATGGATAGACCCCACGTGAAAATATGGGGATAAGCCCCTGGTTATGTGGCATATCCGAAATCTGAGGGTGGATATGTAGAGGTTCCTGGTGGTTATGGGTTGTGCCCCTTTTCTGCTGCTCTGTGGTCACATTACCGCATGCAACCATGTTTTCCCTAGCCCCCTCCCGCGCCAAACCTTAACATATTGAAAATTAAATAATATATCATTGACTTATATTAATAAGTCTTATGTATGGTGTGCTGGTGTTGGACCATTCCTCTAGTCGTTTGGGCTTTCCCATAGGTCGTGGGTTCAAAACCCACGGACCCCCAAACACATTTTGTTAACTTGTCATTCGATTGTTGACTGGGTGCCACGTCATTGCCCATGCTTGGGCCACGTGGCACCACCACATTTGTCCAAATATTCACCATGTGTCCAATTCTGATTGGATCTGTCATTTGTTCAATCAACAACCACTTGTTAACACCTGCTTCTTCCACGTCAACATCATTAAATAGCTTTGGTGATGTCATGCTGACATCAACATTGAATTTTTTCCAGTTGACCTTTGACTTTTTAGTTGTTTGAGAAAATGCTTAGAGTGTGATAACTCTTGCATACGGATCTCGTTTGATAAAGTAAATATATGAACGGAATCAACGTGACGAGCCGGTCACAATGGAATTGGTTTCATTCAATTATGAGAAATTTCATTTTTGAGCATTTTCTGAGTCTGGACAGCCTCCTGGATCACCCCTTAAAAGAATGTTGACGCCATTGGACGAGCAACACAACCCTATATACAAAAATTCCAGTCCTAGACCCTTTCCTGATGGAAAACTTACACACCAGCCAAGAAATGTAAAGGAACATACATCCATGTCATGTGATTTAAATCATATTTATTCTAAAAGTAATAATCCGTGTGCAACCTTCTTATTCCCCACTCTAACTAAATATTCCACGTACACCTCTAACATATCGATTATGCTTCCTCAAATGTCTATGGGCCGAAGAAGAGGATCTCCTTCCATTCAATATGGAATAAATACTTTTATTTTTAATGAAAAACTTGTTCAAGTAAGGACAACATTGTTGTTGAATCCAAGGCATGTCAGTCAAAGGTCAAGGATTCACATACATTCACGTAGATACAATCCCAAGAAGGATAGTCCCAAGGTATCATTTTTTGGTGATAGTGAAGAAGAACCTAGCACTTCAAAGGTAGATTCCATGTTCACCCCAAGATAAAACCCAAGGAAACTTTTTATTCGACGGACTAATCAATCGCATGCCTCTATTGCAAGCAAACCAACAACAAACATGATGGAAATGGTTGTACCTATTATTGATAATAGAATGTTGACAGATGATAGAAGTGGGGCATAATCATTTGAAAATTCATTTATACAAGAGCCTAAAGACAATGTTGACGACTGGTCAGGTGGAGTTGAGGATACTGAACCCTCCAGAGTAACCCACTCTCATCGAAGCTAGTTGATGGAAAAATAAAATCTACTTCAAGGCATAATGGTCTCCATGAGAAGCATAATCACGGAGGAAATGATTATATCTCAATTTCAACAACATGTGAAAGTGAAAGGGAACATGAACTTCAATGGGAATGTGAACTTTGGAGACGGGATCACAATCCTATTAGACCTCCTCCTCGGGTTCGTAAAGAGATTTCTTTTTCCAGAAGAGATAAATATAGCTACGAGTAATGCTTTAGATCCCAACATTCATCCTTGCATATGCTTCGAGGATGAAGCTTTTTTAGGGAGCGATGACTTGTAATATACCGTATGTATATTACAATGTCATTAATAACTAATTAAATCATTAATACAATAATTATATTTTTAATGTAAAGTCACTTCTTTTTAGACAAAAATACGCGACTCTACTCATTTACGTGTATTTAATACATGTTTTTATACATTGAATAAGACATCGAATAATAAATTTATAAATATTAAATATATATTTCATATATATCTAGTTTCATGCTTCCACTCTTTTTTATTTCACGCAAAAATAGTTAGGATATATTCCATTATAACTTGATTAAAATATTGAAGTGGTTTAGTGTTTATGGGGGGCACTGCCATAAAAATAATTTAGGTTCCATCATATAAGACTTAACATGTCCCACAAGTTAAATTGTTTTAAGTGGACCTTATAATGTGTGTGTGTGTGTGTGTGTGTTATTTTAAAACATTTTCTCCTATCTTGAAATAAAAAGGGGAATATATGAAGCTTGTATAGGCTCTTAAAATATTCTTTTATATAGGATTTTGGAAATCATTAATTTTATTGAATTATAAATATTAGCTCTCAAACTTTACTATTCTCTATATTTACACCATCCAAGAAGGATATGAATAGATTGAGCTATATCTATTTTCGTAGTTCTTTTGGTATCAAATATGTCGAATTAAAAAAAAATTGTTGTAAAATGGTTTTGAATCAGTGAATTTTGGAATCCATATTATCAACAACATAGTATATTAAGTGAAACATGGTAAAGGTTAGAGTTCAATACTTTTTTTGTGAGCTATCATGTAGCTTTTAATTAACTGAAAGATAAGTTGTACATTGTTCATGTTGTTGGTCTACCACTTGAGAAATTAGACCAACAACAGAACATAATTTTAAGACAAGTTGCAAATGTTTTAACAACCATTTAAACATGAGATCATAGACCACAAAATGACTTAGTTCAAAACTAACAACTGAAAGTATGTAAATTATCTGCCTAGGAATTTGATTACTGTGTTGAGGTGGGGCTATGGAACCCAAACCTCTGACTATGAAAAGAGGAAATGTAACCAACTTTAACATAAAAGAAACTAAAGCAGAGTAGGGTGGTCATCAACCACATGAACCTGAGGCTGGTGATAGTCTAAGTTGGAGAGGTCAAATCCGACAGATTTATCGACCAACAAGTAAACCTGATGGTCCAGGAGATTTATTTGCAATTGCACATCATCAAGTTGGAGGAGAATTTCCGGGTGTACTTCGATTCTCTCCAACAAAACCTTCCCCATCAATGTCTTCACATGCCAATATAAGTCCACAATCCTATAGCATTTTGATTCTTGAACGTGCAAAGATCTATTGTCTTATATCCAAGGACAAACATTATTTTTAACTTCATCATCCGAGATGAAGCATCGAAGAAGCCTGACATTTTCTTCAGCCAAGTCAATTTCAACGTGTATCTCTGACAGGGGGTGTGCTTGATATTCTTTAGCAGTTGCCTCGACCTCAATTGAGACCCTTGATACCGGCATACAAGAATGATGACCTCGTCCATGCCTGTTAAAGCCTGTGTGTGCCATGAGAGGGGACAAGTAGTGAGAGGAGAGGAAAGAGGTGGTGCAAGGTAGGTCGTTGAAGATGAGAAAGAGGGGGGTTAGAATTAAGCATGGGAGAGTGCACTAAGAAACAAAGGATGGTCAGTAGAGAGAAAAAAAAAAGTCCAAGGGGGAGATAAAAATCCAAGGCACAGAAGGTGCAAAAACCGATCAGGGAAATTCAGGTATGTCCAGTAATTGCCATAACTGGTATTGAAGGCATCCAGAGCCCGAAGAGCACAGAGGGATGATCATATCACGTTAGCATAATACTGGAGAAGGATGTCATCATACCAATGAGGACTCAGACAATCATAAATGGAGGATGAAGAGTAACAAGGTAGCCCATAAATACAACACGTGGAGGTCAGGGGGGTTGGTGCCTAGGGGGTGGTTCTCCTGTATTGTCATGTCCCAGGCAGTAAAACTTAGATACTTAAGGTTATTAACATAGTTACCAACTTCTACGAAGTTCTCATTTTTGGGGGGGTCACATTTTTAACCCTGTTTTTAAAAATGGTGCTACCTGTAGCACCCCCCCTCCCTTTTTAGGTGGTTTTTCGATATTTTAAATTTTTTGATCCATAATGTTTCCACATTGTTTTTTTAAATGCTTTTTTTTTCCATCTATTTTCAAATTTTTCTATTTTTTTTTTATTCAAGTGTGTTTTTAGTCATTTTTCCATGCTTCTTTCAATATTAAAAATATTTTTTACCATTTGTTTTTTTGAAATTAATAGTTTGCGTCTCCTTAATTAATTTATGGTTCCATAGTTTTTTTTTTGTTTGCTAATTTATCCGTGACCTACAGGATTAACCTGTGGCTTGAGAAACCATGACTCAGGGGCATCTAAGCTGTCAAAATCACCTGGGGATTGCACCCAGCCTGAGCCACACCAACCCTTAACATGGTTGGATTTTTTGTCCCCATAGGTTTCGAACCGGTGACTTTAACAACACAAAGTGGCTTAACAACACACTTCATCACCAACTGTCCTACACCTCGGGGACACGGTTCCATACTTTTTAAATATAGTGAAAAATATCATTTTTAACACATTTTTTTACCTTTTTGGGGGGGAATCTTATAGGTAGAGGTCAATGAGGATTCCATCCAAATCAACAAACTATCAACCATATCTTTAAACTCAAGGCCATAATTGAGGAGGCTCGTCATCATTCATTGAAAGTATTGTGTTGCTTTGTTGTCTTTTAAAAATTGTTTGACATGATCCTAAGAGAGGATTTATTTCAAAGACTCTAAGATATTGGTATTTCAAATATTATATGAGTTGATTCAGGCTCGTCTCGACACAAATCACAACATTTTGGAGTTTATCCAAAGCACTATTGGGGTTAAGTAGGGATACTTCCTCATATCCACCATCTTTGGGATCTACATCCATGAGATGGAATCCTTTCTTTATGAGCACATTTGGGGGGGGTGAGTGCCTTATACACTATATATTGATCTCGGTTCTCCTCTTTGTTAGCAACTTGGTCATTTTGGACTCCTCCTTTCAGAAAATTTAGAGACAGTTAAATTCTCTTTCTAGATTTTGTAACCTTCAATAATTAACTATTAACCTAGGTAAACCAAGGTCATGATCCTCGATGCTTTTAAGCATGCAATATCTAACTACTATCATTTCTTCTTTTGGGACATAGAGGTCAAGATCACACATATTTGGGATTTTAGTTCAGTGGGCCATGGTTCAATTTGTGGCAAGCCTTCTAGTCTTGGCTCAATAAGGGTTATATCTCTCTTTCCCTTCTTGTGTGACAGTCCTTTCAACACCACTTTCTAAATATCTAATCCAAGATGTACTTGATGGAGATGAATGATTATACCCATAGATCTTTATGGGTTCGAGGTGTAGGACCAAGTATGTAAAAGATCAATTGGGCTAAGACTGAGAGAGTCCAAACCCTCCTCCTTCAATGCATCATCCAATGCAAATGGACATTTCCCCGGACCCCTCATCCCAATATAGTTTTGAGCCCAGTCTTTATGACTAGAGGTTATTTTTCGACTAGTCATGTTCCTCAACAAAGTTGAGATATTTGGGGGCTCTGCATTTGAGAGAAATCCATATTCCTACCTACCACTTTGTTCATTTGATACCATAGCCTCAATCGACCTCCCTAGTTGGGTCCATTGTCTATTCTCAAAGGCCTCTTAATTCCTCCAATTAATTATCATCTCTCCAAAATATCTCACCCCTTTAGATACTCCTTATATGCACCATACCGCCTCTAACCATCTAAGAAAGACCTTAATTGAACCATCATAGAGGAAATCTATATACATTCAATTTATCTGGTGAGCACAACCTAAGGGCCTTAGCCTTAATATAGATTTCTACTCTATGATTTTCTTAAAAATGAATGAGGGCCTAATATCCAACGTTAATATATACATAGACACTATATGCACACCCTTTGAGTCCCCCTCCGGAAGTTCTAGGTGGGTTCTCATACACTCTAGATCAAGACTCACCACTGTGTCGCTCATTTGGATATTATTTCCAACTTTTCGACCTACAAGAGCCAAAGAAGGAGGAACATTTCATTTTCCAACACCCCACCTACTATGTGATAGTCTTTCCTCCTTATTGAAAGACTTGGTGGGATCTCTTCCCGCTTTATTCTACTACTTAGATCGATGGTGACTTACTTTCTACATTAGAGAAGCACTCAGACATAGATCTTTTCCTCAGCATACCCTTCCCTGGCCAAAAACTTTTAGTGAAATCATGTCTTACTTCTAGGTTGTCTTGCATAATCAAGGTAACAAGCAGGAGGCAAAGGCTCGTGGACCCTCAAGTAGGCCCTTGAAAGAACCTTTAGACACCAAATCAATGAGGCCTTAGCTCTCTCTTCTACAACCCTACTCCCCCACCCCCCTCCTAGAGTCTCACCAATACCCAAGAAACCCTTATAGAGATACTAGTCTTATGCCCAGTTTGTTGCACACCACCAAATTAGTAGATATCCTAATTCCAAACAACTCTAAAATAGGGAGCCCCATCCCATCTAGCATAGTGAAGCTTCCATCTTACCTTTTGATCCAGGTGGACATTGGTGGCCACCCACCTATTCCACTTGGACCCCCACCATTTCTTCTTTCATTTTTTAAGTTTCCGCACAGTTTACTATTTTTAGCAGTTTTTCGGGTCCTGAACTTCCGGAGTCGTTTTGAGGCCCTAAACTACGTTTTTTGAGAAAATGGGGAGCAACAAGGATTGTACATCAATGTTTCTCACCCAAAAGTTGTAGTCCTCTGATAGATCTTTCTAACAAGGTATGGAACGCGTCAAACAAAGATCGTATGCCAAAGTTATGTCCCCGAGAAGTTGATGTACCAATTTACCCAAACGGGGCCCACAGTCTTGGCGTTTCATCTCCTAGGGTTAGGTCTTTGGATGTTTAGGGTTTTCCATTGTTTCTCAATAATAATAGGCCTTGGAGCCTCATTATAACACAGTTTAGAGGTTATTAGCCGCTACATCTCTTCTCAAAGATAAGCTACCAGCGCCCTACCTAGTTTATTTCCATTTTGTCTGTAAGCATATTTCAGTCATTTGTTATTAATGAAATGAAGTCTTATTTCTGCTGCATCTCTGATTTTATGTGTATTTCTATATTTCATTGTGTCCCTACATAAATCTGGATCAATGGTATCAGAGTGGTCTACTAGTTCTCGATCCTTCTTTGCATGTCCCTAACGAGGTCAGGGTATAAGGAGTTGGGGCTCGATCTGGTTGAACCTTTGCAAGATCATCCTCGCAAACCCCAACGACCGCCTATGGGGGAAGAAAAGAAATATGAGGGAGAAGGATATCCTATCAAAATGTTGCTCGAGGAGGCCCTCGAGAAACAAAGGAATGCGATGATGGACAACTTTGCCCAGATCCTTCAACGGATTCCCACTGGCGGTGCATCGACATCCAAAAACCACCACTCTGGAGGCGCCACTACTTTTAAGGTACAAGTAAACTTTGACATTCCCATATTTGAGGGCCAAATAGATGCATATTTTATAGATAAACAGTTGAATTTGTTAGAACGATATTTCTTGGTTCATGACTTTTCCGACCGAGAAAGGATTATTTTTTCACTCCTCAAAGTCGCCCCCCATGTCAAGGACTGGTGTTAAACCTACTGGAAGCAACAGGGTGAGGGGGAACCCTCTCTATTCTCAGTCGCACCCACTTGGAATTATTTCTGAGATGCCATCAAGGAACAATATTATCCGGTGGGGAGCTATGAGGAAAAATACATACAATGGACTACGTTGAGGCAACAAAGGGACCAAGATGTGCATGAGCTGACGAATATGTTTCATACCCTACGCACAAAGTTGGGTATCAAAGATTCAGAGAAACATTTGGTGTTAAAGTACCGCATTTGTCTGCACAGATACATTCAGGAGGAAATGGAGTTCCTCGAAATCTCCTCGCTTGGTGTGGCATACCAGTATGCTACCAAGATTGAGTAGAAGTTCAAACAGAAGAAGCGAGACTTTGGGTCTGCGAATTAGAAGCAAGGGAAATGTACCCCCAAACCACAGAACAAAGGACCAAGCCAAGGCGGGGTGTCCCATGACAACCCGCCAAATCCATAAGCAAAGAGCAACACCATAAAGCCAAAAAAGGACACGGGGAAGTGGTGTGAGTTCCATAAGAGCTCCACTCACAACACAAGTGAGTGTTGGGCCAAGCAGTCATTGGTAGCCGAGTTGAAGGCTTCTGAATCAGATGCATGCTCCGACTCTGAATCAGAACCCAACAAGGGGAATGACATTGGGAAGAAGATTATCGATGTGGAGCCCAATGCCACCATTGCCACCACGAAGATCTAGAAGGAGGAACCAGAAGATCCAGAGGAGGTGGAGCGTCTCTTCCATTCCAAGATGTGGGTAAAGGTTTACCCATTGCAGTTCATTGTCGACAGCGGGAGTCAGAAGAACCTCATCTCAGTAGAGGTCATGAAGCAGCTGGGCTTGCCGACCACAGCACACCCACAACCATACACCATCAGGTGGTTGCACCAAGGACGGGACCTTCGCGTCAGCCAACAATGTCACCTTCCCTACAACATCAAGCTCTTCATAGATGAGGTATTATGTGACATTTCTCCTCTTGATGTTTCTGATATATTATTAGGCCAACCGTACTTGTGTAAGTGACATGTTGTGTATGAGTCTAGGCCTCATGTTGTTATTATCACTTTGGCCAATAAGATGTACAGGATACCGAAGATAGCACCACCTACCACCATCTCTTTGGTTATTGCAAAACAATGCAGTAAGCTCATTTCCAAAACCAGGAAATTTGTTTTCCTGATGATCTGCCCTCAGGGAAAGAGGAAGACTCTGGCCATGACCTCCAGACAGGGCCCCGCTACACGACAACAATAGATGGATAAGGTCGTGGAGGAGTACGAGGACATCTTCACTGCCCCCGCAGTAGTGCCTCTACACTGCCAGGTCAAGCACCCCATCGATCTGACCCTAGGTGCATCACTGCCCAATGGACCCATATATCGACACTCTGTTCTAGAGAATGATGAAATCAAGAGGCAGATTCATGAGTTGTTGCAGAAAGGTCACATCTGGCCGAGTTCATCACCCCATGGGAGCCTGATCGTGTTGGTGCAGAAGAAGGATGGGACTTGGAGACTCTGCATTGACTATCAGGCACTGAACAAGATCATTGTCCAGAATAGGTACCCGATCCCACAGATTGATGACCTTCTGGACCAATTCAAGGGGGAAAAATATTTCAGCAAGATCGACTTGAAGTCTGGATATCACCAGGTACCAATCGAACCCTCTGATGTGTGGAAGACTACCTTCAAATCCAAGGAGGGCCTTTTAGAATGGTTGGTCATGCCTTTCGGGTTGACGAATGCCCCTGCAACCTTCATGAGGCTAATGGATGACATCTTGTGGCCATTCACCAACTCATTTGTAGTAGTGTACTTGGATGACATTCTGATCTTCAGCAAGACTTGGGAAGAGCACCTCCACCACATCCGACAGGTCTTCCAAACATTGCGGCAACACAAGTTGTGTGCCAATTTGGAGAAATGCACTTTTGGCATGACCCAAGTTCAGTATCTGGGATACATTATTGATGAGCAGGGGGTGCATGTGGATCCAACAAAGATCCAAGTCATTCGGGATTGGCCTGCCCCAACCACCCTAACAGAGCTCCGCAACTTTTTAGGTCTTGCCAATTTATACTGTAGGTTTGTGTTGGGATTCTCTCATATCACTTGGCCCTTGAGTCAAGTCACCAAGGGAGGAGCGAAAGAAAAATTATTTTGGTCTGAATCTCAACAGAAGGTGTTCGGGGAGTTGAAGCATCGCCTCTACTCTACACCAGTGCCCACATTACCAGACTTGCAACAACCATTTGAGATCGAGATAGATGCCTCTGACTATGCTATTGGGGCAGTGCTTACTCAACATGGGCATCTAGTGGCATATCACAGTGAGACACTTTCCGACACAGTCTGGAAGTATCCCACTTATGACAAAGAGATGTATTCCATTGTGAAGGCTTGTCGGCAATGAAAGCATTAAATTTTGGGAAAGGAAACGGTCATCCACACAGACCATCGACCCCTGCAATTCATACAGACACAAGGGAAGTTGCAGAATGATCGCCATCAGAAATGGTCCACATACCTGCAATAGTTTCATTTGAACATTAAGTATAAGAAAGGCAGCACCAATAATGTTGCATACTGCCTCAGTCGACCACCTATCATGGTGCTAACCACTGTGCTCAACTCTTGTGGGCACGAGACTTCTGATTGGCCACTTCTAAAAACAAGTGATCTAGAATTCGGCCACACATACAATATGCTCTTGGAGGGCAAGAAAGTTCCCAATTTTCACCTCCAGGATGCCCTTCTTTGTCACCTGGGACACGTTTGTGTTCCTTCAAGTGAGAGTGCCAAGATGATTTTGGAGGCGCACTACAGTCGGGTCGCTGGGCATTTCAGGGTCGAGAAAATTGTGGCAGTACTGCAAAAGTATTTCTATTGGTTGAACCTTCAACATGATGTCGAGAAGTACATCAAGTCCTGCACTGCTTGCGCCATTGCCAAACCGACCATCAAGAAGCAAGGCCTCTATACTCTGCTTCTTACCCCCAGACGACCTTGAAAATCCATCTCTATGGATTACATGTCGGGCCTTCCTTCTAATAAGCATGGAAATGATTGTGTTTTTGTGGTCGTCGATCGATTCTCAAAGATGTCCATTATGATGGCCTGCAAGAAGAATATCATAGCAGAAGCCACTGCTAAACTCTTCTTTGAATGAGTGTGGGTACACTTTGGGATCCCACAATCTATCATCTCATATCGGGACAGCAGGTTCCTTACTACATTTTGGTCCAGCCTTTGGTCGATGTTGGATACCAAGCTCACCAAGTCCACAGCTTTCCATCCACAAACTGATGGCCAGACAGAGGTCGTCAACCGAATGATCGTACACATTCTGTGCATGTACAATTCAAAGCATCCATGCACATGGGATGAGAGCCTCCCCTATGTACAACACAACTACAACCGGGCTCTCCATAGCTCAACCAGCCACAACCCCTTTCAGGTGGGCTTGGGATTCCAGCCACTATGTCCCATTGATGTAGCCATGCCATTTATGGCTACTCAAGAAGATTCAACTCATGTCCAGTCTGAGGCTGACAAGGCAAATAGCTTCATTGAGCGCATTCAACACATCCGCGAACAAGTTAATGAAATCTTGTACAAAGCAAATGCTAAGTACAAGCAGCGACATGATCAACATCGAGTGCCACACAACTTCCAGGTGGGCGACAAAGTGTGGCTAAATTTGCAAAGGGGCGCCTCGCTGGACCCCACTGCAAGCTTTGCCCGCTCCGATATGGGTCGTACACCCTCACCAAGGCTATAGGGGACAATGCCTTTGAGCTCATCATTCCACCATTCCTTGGTCTGCACCCAGTGTTCAATGTGGACCGCCTTCGGCCCTACTTTCCACCTCTACTAGACACATCCGACATGGAAGAACAACTCACACCAACAGAGTTAAATCCAAACTGCATGGAACAAGCCACAACTGATCAGATAATGGATAAACAGATCAAGTGCACCCGACAACAAAGGATACCGCTATATCGACTTGTCAAAGCAAGCCAACTCCTTCACCAAGGCAAGTGACTCACCAGGGACCAAGTTCAACAGAAGTTTCCTCATCTCATGGAGGAACTCAACGCAATGGGGACCATTACTTCCTAAGGTGGGGAGGAATGATCCAGGTGGACATTGGTGGCCACCCACCTATTCCACTTAGACCCCCACCATTTCTTCTTTCAATTTTTAAGTTTCCGCACAGTTTACTATTTTTAGCAATTTTTCGGGTCCTAAACTTCCAGAGTCGTTTTGAGTCCCTAAACGACGTTTTTTGAGAAAACGGGGAGCAACATGGATCTTAAATCAATGTTTCTCACCCAAAAGTTGCAGTCCTCGGATAGATATTTCTAACAAGGTATGGAACGCGTCAAACGGAGATCGTATGCCAAAGTTACGTCCCCGGGAAGTTGATGTACCAATTTACCCAAACGGGGCCCACAGTCTTGGTGTTTCATCTCCTAGGGTTAGGTCTTTGGATGTTTAGGGTTTTCCATTGTTTCTCAATAATAATAGGCCTTGGAGCCTCATTGTAACACAGTTCAAAGGCCAGTAGCCGCCACATCTCTTCTCAAAGATAAGCTACCATCGCCCTAGCTAGTTTATTTCCATTCTATCTGTAAGCATATTTCAGTCATTTGTTATTAATGAAATGAAGTCTTATTTCCACTGCATCTCTGAGTTTATGTGTATTTATGTATTTCATTGTGTCCCTACATAAATCCAGATCACCTTTCCTTTCCATACCCATGGATGCTAAGAAAGGAGAGCATCCTCATTCCTATGCTTCCCCCATGATCACACCAAGCCAATGGACACCAACTACTAAATGCATTGGTAATTACATAGTAATCAATGACTCGAAAGATGAGACTCAATGTTTTCTCTCGAGATCAACAGTGGGCTCTAGCATTTACTAGCATTATCTCCTCTTAATCAATACTACTTTTATCATTGACCTTCTTCTTTGAACTCTCTAACTTATTTACATCTTTTGTGTACTCGTACTCTATCGTTTATGTTTTTCTTACTAACTTTGTTAGCATAATTAACTAAATACTTAGATCGTAATCATATACTTAAATTTTATGATTTTAAAAGTTGTTTTTGCACTCTTCATTATATCTCTATCATCATCGAATATGTCTTTTATTTGAATTAACTTACTTTTATAATCATTTATTAAACATTAATAAAATTATATTTTCAAATGATATAATAAAAATCATATATATATATATATATATATATATATTATTTTTCTAAAAAAAATTCTAACCATGAGTAAAGAAACTTAACTATTAAAATTATTTTGGAAATTTACAAATACAATATGATATTTTCTTGTAAAAGGTTCTAATCATGACATAAACTTTAAACTATTTAAGGTTTTTAGGAAATGTACCTAACTTATAATTTTACAAGTACAATATAATAAATTGACCATTTTATGTTACAGATTTGTTAGTTGTGAGTCTCCACGCTCATATTAATGACATATGTCTTCTGGGAATTAATTAGAAGTTTTTCCCACATCATCACATCTTTATTTAAGTTATTTTAACTTATAATTTTATTTACAGATTTGTTAGTTGTGAGTCTGCACATTCATATTAATGTCAATATGTATCATTTTATGCTACAGATTTGTTAATTTGTTAGTCTCCACACTCATATTAATGCCTTATGTTTTGTATGCACATATATTATATAATATAACATATGGAGTGCATATAACATATGTTATATTATATAAGTGCATATGTTATATTATTGTGGGAACTAATTGGAAGTTTTTTCCACACGAGCATATTTTTATTGTGGGATTTCCAACCTCCATCCAAATCCCTTTCCTATATAATAATATAAAACAAGATTAAGCTTACAGTGTATGGTTGATTGTTTTGATGACTTGTCATTATATTATTAATAGGGTTGTCTTGAAAGCAGTTCACCACCATTGAGAAAGAGAATGGAACAATGTGAATATATTATTAATAGGGTTGTCTTGAAAGCAGTTCACCACCATTGAGAAAGGGAATGGAACAATGTGAATATTTTCAATTTGTTAGATAGAGTTTAAATTTTAATTGGAATTTTTTATTTGGGAATGGAATAATAGGAGTATTTTTAATTTGTGAGATAGAGTTTAAATTTTAATTGGAGTTTTTTATTTGATAATCTATGATAGAGTAAGTTAAAAATAGATAAATTTATTTTTTTATTAAATTTAGTTTTTTAGGTAAAATAAAGATTTACTTTGATTTATTTATTTTTTTTAAATTTTGATGATTTGAATTTTTTTTAAATGTAAAATTTTATAATCAAATTTTTTATTAATCAAATGAAACTCTTATATATAAAGTTTTTTGCGATAAAAATTCATATCAATCAAATAAAACTTTTGACAAATTTTTTATCTAATTAAAAAAGAAATTAATTAATTTTGCCTACTAATAATTAATATTGATCATTAATATTGAATTGAATAAAATTAAACATTGAATTGAAGTAAAATTAAAATTAATTATTTAATTTTGCCTACTAATAATTAATTTTGCTTAACCAACTAAATGATCTCATGTCAAAACTAGTTGCACGAGAGTATTAATCCCACTATGGTGGTAGCAATATTTGCAATTATGTCCATGTGGTATCTTCAGACGACCTGGACAATGTATGACAAAACTACTTTAAAGCAAAATTGCATACTCATTAATTGTATGATAGAGGTGGGTCTACATACCAACAATGCTATTCGTACATAACTTGTTTTCTTTTCACTTGCATGCACATCTTTTGGATATAAAAGAATCATACATGTTTCACACTAATATTATATATATACTTATATATAAATGTACTTGGGAAGGGCCTCTCATAACCGTTTGATACCAATTTAATGCATAAAATCCCCACTATACCGATGTCTCCAATGAAGGAAAAATTCACCACACAATTGTTGTCAAATGGTTCTAGGCAATAGTCCATTAAGAGCAAAAGATCAGGGCTCATTAGCATAACAATAGTCAATAAAGAAGTGTTGAATGGTTTCCTCATCTTGAGTACACAACACACATCTCAAAGGCCCAATAATACCTCTTTTGATGAGATTCTTCGAAGTAAGAATTCTCTTACGCATAAGGAGCCAACAAAATATGTTCACTTTTGGTAATTTGTCACTATGCCAAATTGCCTTGCACTGTATAGATCTCATATTTAAATTTGTTGCCTCTAGGAGATGGTAATACCCAAACTTTACCAAATAATGAGAGATGCCCCACCCTCCCAAATCAGAGACACCTATGTTCCAAGGGGCGCATCCGTGTGAGACTTGAATTAAGGATTGTAATTGAGGAAGTACATGATCTGGAGTAGAGTTGAAGGACCAAACTCTCCAACAACCATAGATGTTATTCTAGGAGGATATATCAAAAAGAGTTTTGAGCCCTTCCTCGTTCATCCAAGCATGTAGAGGGGAAAGATCCATTCAACAAGAAAGACATTCCTTGCCCAAATTTTTTTCCTTCTAGATCTTAATCTATTTGACATTTCTCAGAATCCATGTTTTCTTGTCTTGTATCACTGGTATAGCTGCTTTGAGTAATCTGAAAATAAGATATCTTCTAGTCCTTTAGTCGCTAGCTCTAGAAAACATTGTATGGCCCCTTAAAAGTACTTTGTCCAAAGTACTTTTTTCCACCAAGCCACTTTCTCTGTAATCATCCTCCAAACTAATTTGGCACCCATGGCTACATTCATGAATTCTAGATCTTGAATGCCCAATCCCCCTTATCCTTGGGATTTCTTACTTGATTCCAATTAATAAGATGGAACCTTTTCTCATTATCCTTCCCTCCTTTCCAAAGGAATTTTCTAATACTCGTGGCCATCTAATTCATGATACCCTGAGGGGTGACTAAGGTTGAGCACTAGAAGATAGGAAACACAGAGAAGACCCCTTTAATGAGAATTACTCTACCAATGGGGTTTAGCCACTCAGAGCCCCATTGATCAAAATTTGTATCAATTTTTCAATAATGCAGGCCCAATCTTTAGCTATGGAATTTTTCAGGGCAATAGGTATTCCAAGATATCGAAAAGAAGACGAATTACCAACAAGAGGGAACTAAAGAATTCTTGAGATTGAGTGCATTACCTGTAACATTGTTTTCCATCCTAGAATATGACATTTTATATTATTCATAGTGCTCCTCGAGGCATCAAGGAATGAGTCTAATATTTGTTTGAATCTGGAAGCAATGATAGTTGATGCTCCAACCATTAACAAAGTATCATCCACAAATTGCGAATGATTGATACCTTTGGAACCTCAAACAATTTGAAGTCCCGGTAGGTTCCTAATAGTCCTTTCATACTCTAGTTTTCGAATCAATGAATTTTCCATAATAATGTAAAGTAGAGGAGAGAGGGGAAACCCCTGACGAAGGCCATGACTGGAATCGAAGAAATTTATCGGCCTCCCATTCACTAGAGGAGTGATCCAGAGGGAGCTAATACATGAGGCCACCCACTTTATGAAATCAACACTAAATCCAAATTTTCCAAGGACCTAAAAACGAAAAGCACGTCTTACATGGTCAAAATAATTAACCATATCTAATTTTATTATCGTACCTCCTCTGCTAGTTGTTTGGCTCGAATGTATAGCCACTTGCACTAGCACAATATTGTTTTTAATTTGCTTGTCCTGTGTAACCCCCCCAATTAGTTGAAATAATTTTAGGAAGGACTTTTTTTAAGCAAGATGCTATAATTTTAGTCATGATATTTTATGAGAAATTACATACGAATATGGGTCTAAATCTTGCGAAAGAAGAAGGGTTGGCTTCCTTCAGAATTAGAGAAAGGAAAGATGAATCAGTATTACCCCCTATGTGCAAAGAGCAATGGGAGAACCTCAACTTCCTTTTGAGATCATATTTTATCAAATCCCAAAAATGTATGTAAAAA
>ML785225.1:19898-40165 GCA_009831015.1 Picea engelmannii | reverse complement strand
CTCCTTGCTTCAGCGTCCATAGGGTCTTACCCATCTCACTTTTCTCTGGTCATGAGGAGTTATATACTCCGATTTTAATATAAAGCAGTAATTATACAACCAAGGATCCTACCTGATCCTCTCAGATTCCTTTAGGCCCACAATGGTATTAACCATTATATAACCAGCCATCATCAATGCCTAATGTTCCAACTGCCCATGCTTAGAGGCAGCGTCACTAACATCAGGTTTTTTGGCTTTCGGGCTTCAGCTACCCTTGACAGAACCCTGCCACCTTCAACTATCCACATTCAAGTCTAATTATCAATGTTAATTAGCACATCCCTACTTAGGTAAGAGTAGTCGTCACTTTGACAAGGGGGTTAAAGAAATTCTTCTGTTGAAATTCAACAAGAATTCCCAAAAACACAAGTTCAATCTGCATTCCTTCTCCTCAAGGAGTAAATGTAGATAACTATATCTCCTTACGCGACTCGTACATGAGCCCAAGCAGGCCAAGTGTCGTAACCATGCTCTAATACCAATTTGTCACACACCCACTATGGCAACTAAATTTTTTTTGTCTTTTCTTTGAGGGACAGAATCCATGAATTTCTATGGGGCCTAGTGTAGACCATCCCTTCCATTATCCTCCTCCAAGTGACCACAACCTGGCCTTAGCGCAAGCACCTTTCGAGACTCGCGAGTTGGAGAGTCAAGGCTCTCAACTCCTCTTTCTCCAAACGTCGATACCCGAAATGTGATACAAGTATGGCTCCCTCCTCGCTAGCGCCTGCTACATGTAACTGTAGGCTAGGCTAAACACTAGCACTACTCGCATCTCGTGACTTCATGAGTTGGAGTGTTGAGCCCTCGTGCTCCTCCTTTGCGAATCCCAAAAACACGATAAGTCAACAATGGGTTGACTCTTTCCCAGGCAACATGTGTCCACCACCTGTCACCCGCTTCCACCTTTCTTTGGGCGCTTGTTGTTACGCCACCTGTCAACCACGCGGTCCCCACCTAACGGATGTGCCATGTGTTTGCACGAGCCCTCAATGCTCGGCACTTCATGACTTCTGTAGTCGAAAATAAAAAATTTCGACCTTTGAACCCCCGATACACAATACCACGCGAAGGTTATGATCCAACGGTTCTCCCGTGGCTTGGATCCAACGGTCTGGATCCTTTCGCGATTTCACGTATCGCGAGTCCTTAAAACTTTGCCCGTTGACTCCTTTGAGTCACGAGTAAGCGAAACGCTGAGCTTTCGCCACGTGCCCTCCTTGATGGACGGCTACGATCAAATCGCGACTTTGCACATTGCTAGTTCGAACAGTATGTTCTTTGATCTTCTTGCTCTACGAGTCAGCGAAATGTTGAGCTCTCACCACACGTCCTCTACAATGGATGAATTGATTTCCTCTTCAAAGAGTTTTGGATTTCATGACTCGCACGTTGTAAGGTTCTTTCCTTCGAACCCCTGACTCTTGAAACGCCGAAATCTCCCTCTAGACGATCGACAGTCCAAACCACTCTTGGATCAATGGCCACGATCATGTCGTTATTTTGCGTATCGTGAGTTGGTGTAGTCTTGCCCTTTGACCACTCCCAATCACAAGTCATCGAAATGCTACCCGACTGCCATGTGTCCCTCCTTTGGTTCTTCCATCGATCGACACGTGTCCAAATTGATATCTGACGGTCTAACTTCCTGTCGGGATTTCAAGTATCGGGCGTTCGAAGGGATCTCCACCTCTGCTTCCCCAAACGTTGAAATCCTCCTTTGGGCACGAAGCGTTAAGGTTATCGCTACTTCTGTAGATCTGACGGTTGTCCGTCCTCATCTCTGTGTTCCTCCAATATCGATCGTTTTTCCTCTGGAGCCTTCACTACTTCTAGTCCTTGAATAATTTTGTTCTCCAAAGGTTTCGAACCTTTGTCCCTTCCTCTGCAATCCACCTTGGTTTAAGGAACACTCTGCAAGTGTTATCCCTCCTGAGCTTCGTCAGCTATGAAGGACTTAAGAGCCTTGCACTCTTCTTCTGGGCTTAACAGGCTTCGTTCTCCAAGGGACTCAAAACGATTAGGAAGGTTTACATGCATACATGAAACTGTGTTCACGGTCGACGAACACACAGTTCGTGACTTGGGCTTATGCCACCAGAAGACACAAGTATTTACGAGTATAAAACATATCCTAACCATATGATTTCTTACTGGCCTAATTATACAACCAAGCAGTGATAAAAGGAATACAGTATATCCATTAAGAAGTCATGCACAATGCCTGCAACATACACAGTATAGCCAATTCATACACAGTTACAGATAAATTACACAAGGCAGGAGATCGCTTATCTATTGCAGGTTACCACCAACCAACTGACTGTGGGTGTTCGTCCTTCCACCCGACCATAGGGACAGAGGCATTCATTCTTAGCACTCTGGCAACCCCCGTGCCAAGCCATAATATCACCAAGGAATTTTCACACTTCTCAAGGGTTCTTCCTCCGTTTTCACTTCTGTTTGGGTCATGTTCTCTGTAACTCAGAGTTTTCTCTCTCTCAGTTATGGCCTCGACGAGGTTTCTCAGATGCTCCTCGGCATCAAGCTCGCGGTCTTCAGTTCGTGACTCGCCGGAGAGCTCTGCGCATCTCCCTTGCGATCTTACGCTCTTTTTGTCCGGTGTCTCCTCTCCCAAGTGTATCCCTCTTACCTTGGAAGGTTTGCCAACCTATCCTGTTCCTTCTGTCAAAAAAAATCTAAGGTCTGCAGGTCCTTGTGGTACTTCGGGCTAACAACCCATGTTTCCATTCATGGGGGTGGTTGATAATTCAACCATCGGTCCTTTCTTCATTAACTGATTTATCTCCTTGGGATCTGAAGGAGGTTGTCATCCTCATCAAGGGAAATTTGGGGTTATTTGTCATAATGAACCCTCTCTTATAGTTTTCACATTCTTCCTCTAGTGATATCATGGCCAGTACTTTCAATGCTTCACAGCCATAGTCAGTCATTGGCAACTCAAACAATAATACATTTACATTGTCCTCATGCATTGGCATGGTAATTCCTATTTTATGATTAATTGCAAATTGGGGGAAATAGGGTGTTACAGTATCAAAGCAGTGTTCAAACTCTAGGATTGAATGGGTCACCAAGACACCACTTAAAATTGTTTAAGAAGTATTTTCCATGTTACCTAGAATGCATGTTCTTTATGCTGACATAAAATGCAAATGATAGTTTTTGTTTCAACACATAGGACGTATTGAAAGACCATGAGATTGAATGGTGTAACACAATTTGAATATGAATGATGAATGTATACATTGTTTGATTTTAATGGGAAATGAAAATGTTTATAATCAACTATTTGAGAAGATAGACATAGTCATTGGTAATGGATAGCGTGAGCTCTACAAGATTAGGTTTCACATGCACCAGCTTCCCTCCCACCTTGACCACGTCTGAACTCCTCTGCACGAGTTGATCACCTCTGCACCCTGGCACTGACCACCATAGAATAATGGGAACAGAGGGGGGGGAGAAATCCCCCTCTTACCATAACGTTGTCGAAAATGATCCGAAGAACTCACAAGTGTGTTGACCATCCTTTGAGCCACCATTGCAATTACGAGACCAATATCTACAGGAAGAGATGGATATAATCAAAGAATCGAACATGGATGTTGAGGCCTCACATCCAAAAGAAGATCGAGTCTGGATACCCGACAAATGTATCCCCTAAGCCTCGTTTGCGCCCATGTACATCATCAAAACCACGAGGATAGGGGAGCATACACAGTTCATGAGAGACGATGCCCTCATAGGAAAATTCCTATGACTCTGGCCCTCAGAAAAGGACCTAGCTCGCTAGATCAAGGTGTGGTGGAACCCCAAGGGAGATTATAAGATCCAGTTGAGCTCCAAAGGTTTCTTTACAGTAATATTCTACAACCTGGCGGATAAGGACAAGATCTTTGAAGGGGGACCATATTTCTACAACTCGGCTGGCCTCTACCTACGTTTCTGGATAGACCACTTCTTCCCAGAAAAGGAAAACTTTGCATACGCATTGGTATGGATTCACCTTTATTCCCTACCTCAAGAGTTCTGGTTAGAGGAAATTTTACTGGGCATAGGCAACACCCTGGGTAAATATGTCAAATTTTTCAAAGCTACCAAACAGAGAAATACACCTCTTATGTAAGGATATGTGTCTATATGAACATCTCCAAAGATTTACCAGGCACAGTTACCTTAGAATACCAAGACGAGGAATGGTCCCAAACCATAGACTATGAACACATCACTTTCAGATGTCGAAAATTCCATGAACATGGACACCTTTTCAGAGACTTCCCTCTCAATGCGCCCCCCAAGAGGGAAGCTAAAGAGAAATCAAAGGAATGATTTACCCAAGTTCAAAATCGAAGGAGACAATTGAAGAAGAATCCCACAACCAACAACGGAAAAAAGAACCCAAATAATAATTCATTTGAAGCCCTTAACTGCCTCCCAGAGGAAGAAGAGGTGGAAAACCCCCACAAGACCGTGGGGAAAGATCCTAAACATAGAAGAAGCACTCAACAAGAAGGATCTTCAAACCTTACCAGAGGACCAACTCAGGAAACTTCACAAATTTTTTCTAGACTCATTAGTAGGGGATACATTCAGGTTGGGGATCAGAACAGACCAAAACCAAGATCCAAGAAAACACCCAAACGAAAAACAAGTGACGGGGCAAAAAATCGGCTCATTAACTAATAAAGGAGGCGGGAAACTATATGATCAACTCGGGACAGATTCACGGGCTCTCAGAGAGGTCCTTTTCCCACTCACCAAATTGTTAGCTATGAAGATCCTCACCTAGAATATTAGAGGCCTAAATGAAAGATCCAAACAAAGGATTCTCTGAAACTGCATCAAAATGGAAGACCCTGATATATTCCTGATACAAGAGACAAAATGTGCAGGGCAAACTTTAGAAGATATCATCAAAAGATGTTGGCATAACTGCAAATCCTATCAAACGGTCTCAAAAGGGGCTTCAGGAGACCTGGCTATCCTATGAAATCCTGCTACAACCATCCTTGATCAACGCTTCTCCACTCCATGCACCATCACAACGCACTACAGAGCCATCGATTCAGACAAGGAGGGAATGATCACAAATGCCTATGGACCGCAGAGCAGCTAAGACAAAGACCTCTTTCTTCAAAGCCTGGCTTACCTAGGTTCCTTAGCAGAGGGAAAGCGATGGATAATAGGGGGCGACTTCAACATGATTCTCACGCTGGAGGAGAAGCGAGGGAGAAAAAAGCGCCTGGAGCAGGATAGCGCAAAATTCTAGGAACTCATAGAGAACCTCAGACTGGTAGATATTGAGAATAGAAATGGCACCTACACCTGGACCAACAAAATATTAGGTCACCAAAAAATATCATGTAGGCTTGATCGCTTCCTCATCTCGGAAATTCTCCTTTTGGAAGGCCCCCTATTAGATTCCAACATCCTCCCGAAGGCAGGTTCGGACCACTGGCCGGTTCAGCTCTGTGTTGACACTATTTCCACCCCAAAGCTTAAACCCTTCAGATTTGAAAATTTTTGGCTCTCCCATCCAAATTTCTAGGAGTTAGCCCGTCACTGGTGGAGCACTGCGGAAACACGGAGGGGTACAAAAATGTATTGCTTCCAGCAAAAACTCAAACATTTTAAACAACAGGTGCACAAATGGAACAAAGAAGTCTTTGAGAACATTTTCCAGGAAAGTAAAATGTTGGAACAAAAAATAGAGAACCTTCATGGACAATTCATTGATGCATGATACACAATCACTCAGTAGTAGGAGGAGAGTGAACTCAAAAGGAAACTATAAGAAAGACACAAGTAGGAAGAAATCCTGTGGAGACAAAAATCTCAGGTTCAATGGCTCAATGAGGGAGAGAAAAACACCAAATTCTTCCACTGTTCTATGATCCACAGACACCTTATAAATCACATCACGAAGTTGGATGACTCGCAAGGCAACACCCTGTTAACTCATTAGGAAATAACGCACGAGTTGACAGACTTCTACAAGGATCTCCTCTCAGAACCCAAGGTGGACCGCACATCAACAATAGAGTGGGTGACCCAAAATATCCCAACTATAATCACCCAAGAACAGAATGAGGCTCTCATGACACCAATAACGCAAGCAAAAGTGGATCAGGCCATTCAGGAGTTACCCACAGGAAAGGCTTTGGGTCCAGATGGTTTCACAACATACTTCTTCCACTCTTGTTGGCCAATGTTAAGGGAGGAAGTGTGGCAGCAGGTGGAGGAATAACGCAGCTCAGGAAAATTTCTCCCAGCACTAAATGCCACTTTCCTCACCCTAATACCCAAAGAAGAAAGAGTCACAAATCCGAAGAACTTCAAACCCATAGCTCTTTGCAACATGATCTACAAAATCATTTCCAGGGTCATAGCTCTAAGAATCAATCCAATTCTACCCTTCATCATCTCCAAGGAGCAATCAGGATATGTCGAAGGAAGGAAAATCATGGATAGTGTCATACTTGTCCATGAAATCATTCACTCTCTCAAAAGCACTCTTACTCCAGTTATGCTTCTAAAACTTGACCTTTCAAAAGATTTTGACAAATTAAGCATGAAAGCACTCCTATCGGCTTTTGGTTTCAACGAGGATTGCGTCTCTTCGATAACGAACCTCATTTCCTCAACCTTTTTCCCAATCCTCATCAATGGTGTCCCCTCTCAACCCTTCTCCCCCTCAAGAGGAATAAGGCAAGGCGACCTGCTCTCCCTTTTCCTTTAGTCATAATGGTTGAAGGTCTAGGACGCTATATCAAGGCTTCAATTCAAACTGGATCCCTCCAAGGCCTTCCTCGTCATGGGTTATAACCGGCAGCCTCCCACGGCCAATTTGTCGATGACACGTTGCTAATGAACACCCCCACCGCACAAGAAGAAATTAAACTAAGCTCCATCCTCTTTGATTTCAGCGAAGCCTCTGGCACCACCTTTAATCTAGCCAAATCGCAACTCTTTTTTTTTAATACTCTTGTGGCAATCCAACAACACCTTTCTCAACTTCTAAATACCCCTATCTGCACTCTGCCCTTTCTCTACCTGGGATTCCCTCTTTCTGACTAAGCAGCCAAAAACATCTCCTGGGACTCTCTCCTACTCTCCATCACCAACCGTCTTAGAAACTGGACCTTTCTCTCCCTCAACCTTCCAGCCAGAATCATTCTCTTAAAGTCAGTCCTCCAATCCATCCCAACTTACCTCTTCTCAGCCCTAGATTCCCCCCAATCAGTCATAAAGAAAATAAGGAATCTGCAAAGAAACTTTCTATGACATGGACACAACCCAAACAAAAAATGGGCCCTAGTCAGATGGGACAAAGTCTGCAAGCCCAAATATTCAGGTGGTCTCAGCCTCCAAGACCCTGCAAAATTAAATA
Organism: Picea engelmannii; assembly: GCA_009831015.1. Classification (NCBI taxonomy): domain Eukaryota; kingdom Viridiplantae; phylum Streptophyta; class Pinopsida; order Pinales; family Pinaceae; genus Picea; species Picea engelmannii. The sequence goes on along the minus strand of ML785225.1, from coordinate 32,706 downwards.
GCACCATGGGAGCAAGAATTTGGTGGAGATGTCTCAAAACACCATGTTGGCACAGGGGCAGACCCAGGGTTCAACGCTACAACATCGCACCAACAAAACCCTAACTACCGGCCCTTTCGGCAACATCTGCGAAGCAGATGAAGTCTCACCCAAGGTAGAGGCAGGGGTGGTTGCAGGATTGATCTAATTGATCAACATCGGATCAATTGTTATACGGCGATTTAGCCACAAATATCCGCCATGGTAACAAGAGAGCGGCAATTTGACACATGCATTCACCTCCTGGTGTCTTCCAAAGTGGGGAATCTTCATGACGTTCAATAGGGTGGACTGCGCAAGGTTCATGGTCCACGACTAGGGTATTATCTTTTAATTTTTACTCTTAGTTCTGTTCAGGTACTTATGTGGAGAAAGCATGTTATAGACTTTGCGATCTCCGAGGTTGAAGTCCCTAAACTTCAATGCTGCAATCTTATCTTGGCCTACTCGAACTGCGCGTATCCCCTTCGGGAGGTACACAATGACCAAGGCATACTCAAAATCTCTAGGTACTTTGTCTCAATTTACTGTGTTGCTCAAAGGTGTAATACAGGCGGGTACTATAGTCGGGATCAATTTGGCATTCGCTAGATCATCCCTGTGCTTGGTTCTCTTTTCATCTGACGGTCGGGATGGTCCGGCTCCGCGAGAAGTCGACGAAGAGGCTTGCAGTCCTCTCGTCGATAATGCTTGTACACCTGTAGACATCGACATGACTCTCTCAGTCATGAGGTCGATCAGAACTTCTTCAAAAACTTTCTCAACAACGCTCAGCTCGTCCGACATACACACTCGAGGTTGGAAATCTTCGGGTTCGGAGGGAAATAGCGCAATGACCACTGTGTAAAATCAACAAGTTTGCGAGCTCAAATTCACGATTGGAAAAAGTGTTCTCGATGCATGGCACGATGGGATAAATAGGTAACTCGGCAATGGGTAACTTGCAATGGGTATGAAGCGTTCATTAACTTTGTTCTGGTTGTTATGGCATGGTCCCAATGTCCAGATGGCAAGTTGTTTGTCCATAAATGTCTCTCAATCCGTTCGGAGCGTCGATCGAACAGTTATAGTGTCCCCAACGGCTATATTGCTTCGCCATGGCGAAGTGCCATGTGACGTTGTTCTGATATCCCGGCGAAGCTCCAATTTTGCAAGTTTTCCTTCTACAAGGTTTCTTCTGGATCTTTCTGTAAATTTCCGATCTTATCCCTCTTCTTACTTAGCTTTCTATCCTTCTTCCCAGTGAGCTTCGTCTTGGTATGCCTTTTTCCATTTTGATTTTTATCTTCTTTTGGCATAGTTACTTCGCGATGTTGAGATTCTTTCCTAAGATTCAAGGGTGATCCGTCTTCTTTATCTGTAATAGGTACTTCAATCTTATGTGGGTCTTCTAATGTTTTTTCAACTTCGACATCCGGGTCTCTGGTACTAAATAGCTTCGATCTGTTCTTTTGTTCTTTAATCAAGTGTACGATCCTTCTAGTCATGAATTATTTTAACTCTTTCTTCTGTTGTTCTAAAACTTCTTGTTCTTCTTGCCTTCTGGCCTGATCTCTTTCAATCCAAGGTTTTCCTAGTAGCATGGTAAATGGTGCGTTGTCCTCAATAAATTTAATAACCTCAAAATCTTCTTATGTCGAAGCTCTATTGACATTCATAGGTATCTGAGTGAGCTTTCCAAATAAGTTTATCAACATTCCTTTGAATAGTCCTATTCCTCCTAATGAAGGAATCATAGCAGGTTTTCCTAAAATTTCCCAAGTTCTTTTTGTCATAATATTCACCTGTGTTTCCTCATCCAGAACACAGTCAACATCGAAGTCTCCTATTTTTGCTTTAATTCATTCTTTTTCTTTGAAGATCTCTGATAATCTGACATGTCGGTGGTCATTCAGGGTTTCTCTCATATGTAGCAATATTTTTTCTGATTCTTTCTGGGGTTCTGCCATAATCTTAGTTTCTGGATCTGCCCTGGGGTTTTCTTGTCTCATGTTCATTTCTTCAAGCCTAGCAATCATTCTAGGACAATCCAATACTTCATGCTCCATAGCTTTGCAACAAAGAAAATTGGGTATTCTTCCAGGGCATTTCCTAGCAAGATGTCTAGGTTTTCTGCAACTATAACAGAGGGTTAATTCTCTCTTTCTTTTAAATGATCCCCATCCTTTCCTACACTGCACGCTAGAATCATGGTATCTAACCTGCAAACATTTATGTCTAGGATCCTGCATCCACTTGTTAGTCCAAACATTCTTTCTATGCATAGGTATAACATATTTTTCACTATTCTTATTAGATCTACTCATATCAAATCTTCTTTCATCTATTAATACCCCATTTTTCAAGATAGGATACAATCTATCAAACATACCTAGATCCATACTGTTGAAAAAAAGAAATCACTTATCTTACTTCTTACATAGCACAAAGATTTCAGATCTAGAACTTTTCAAATATCTTTACCTTTATCAAAGCACAGAGCTTTCAGATCTTACCTCTTTTATTCAGATCGGACTTTTTTTCCTTAGCACAGAGCTTGTCAAACTAAGTAGACAGTATTGTGCACTAGAGAAACAGATCTACGCACAGAGATTTCACAATTTCAGGTCAGATCTTTGCACAAAGCTTCTTCTTTCTCAGTTCCCAGCAATCACAATTTCAGGTCCCAGCAACGGAACCATTTGTTGGCATAGGGGTAGACCCAAGTTCAATGCTACAACAGTGCACCAACAAAACTCTAACTACCAGCCCTTTTGGCAACACCTGTGAAGCAGATGAAGTCTCACCTGAGGTAGAGGCAGGGGTGGTTGCAGGACTCAGGTGTCTTCAACCTTAGCTGGGACACACATCTGTGATTATAATACTTAATAGAGCACTTAGCACCGTTAGTTCATCATTGTTTAACCAATATCTACTCCGCAGAGAAAACAAAGCATCGCAGCACTCACCCTGATCTAATTTATTTAAGCACTTAGCATATATAAATGGATCAGGTCTAGCAGATTCAAGCACTAAGCACATTTACTTATATCAAATCTAACATCCAGATTCATCATAAGCACAAAGCATAAATAGATCTATCTATCTATCTATATCAAGCACTTAGAAATTAACACATAAATACATCATAACATCGCACAGAGCATAATAACACAGTATTTATGTGGTTCACCCCCACATTGGGGCTACGTCCACCAACTCTTCTTCTTTATTAGCTTCAATCAGTCATCTACATGCACAGAGCCACAAAAACCCTACTCCGCATAGGACAAAAGATCTGTGCAACTCACTAGATCCTTCTTCCTTGCATTACGGCACAAAGCCCTTCACAGTTTGTTACAACCACTTGCACTTAGATCTGCAAACCTCTCATAGCATGCACAAATAATCTACAAACCTTACTTGCACTTAGCACTTAGCTTATCAACGCCTCATCACATAGATACACTTCTTACATTTCCTAGACATCTATTTATAGTTTACAAAATAGGCCTAAACATGGGTAAACCCATGGGCCGACATCCTGTTCCCATTACATAATCCTGAAACCCAAAAAGGACCCAAAAAGGGTCTAAGATCCCGCGATATCCTCTTCGTCTTGCGCTTTCTCTTCAACAAGCTATCGAAGTCCCAAAATAGGTCAAACTTGACCAAGGATATCTCAAAACTTGGTCAAGGGCCAACACACCAGCAGAGATCTGGGTAAAACTCTGGAAATGAAAATATGCCCCAAATACTCACCAAAGTCAACTTATAAGAATGCAGGAGAAAATTCAGGGCTCCAACATCTGGAATGCGGCCTGGAAAAATCGGCCACTCATAAGAGAACATGCTTTCTCGGAAGTTCACAATGGCCAGAATGCCCTATTCTGGATGGATTCCTGGTAGCAAATGCCACCCCTTCAACTGGAAGAAAATCTACAATCCTATGAAAATCACATTGAAGATCTTTCCACTCTCAAAGTAGAATATTTGTGGATAGATACCCCCAACATCTCTCCCTGGCGAAGATGGAAATCTACTCATACGGAACTCCAAGTGGAAATGGACTGTGACCTGCAGCACTAGAAACAAGCTACAACCCAAAGGCGAATCCGGAAAAGCACAGACCAAGACATTCACAGATGGGGATACACACTTCATGGAAGCTTTACTCTCAAGGAGGGATATACTCTTCAAGAGAAATTCCACAATCTTCAGAAAGATAGGATCTGGACAACAATATGGAAATCAAAACTTTGGCCCAAAATATCTACATTCCTCTGGCTTCTACTCCAAAACAAGATCTTAACTTGGGACAATCTTCAAAGACGAGGTTTCATTGGCCCCTCGATTTTCCATCTCTTTCGTCTCCAGGCAGAAACCATGGAGCACCTCTTAAATAATTGTCCATTCAGTGAGAACATCTGGAACCAGGCCACTTAGTTCATGAGAAGAACCAAACGAGTTAAAAACAACATCATAAGCACCATCATGGATTGGGGCTCCGGCTCCTTCAAAAGTTCTATCCTAAAAAGAACCTAGCAACTCTTACCAGGCTTTATATTTTGGCAACTATGGAAAGAGAGGAACATAAGAATCTTTCATTCCCAACCCTCTCCTCCCACCCTCCTCTGGAACACAATCCTTCTGCATCTCCAGGAAACTCTTCAGCTACAATTATGGACCAAGGAAGACTTCCCCATTGACCTAGGTGAGCTCTCACTCCTCAACTCTTGGGGCTTCTCATTTTCTCACTCCACCCCTCCTCAGCAGCCCCCCCTAATTTCAAAAGCCTTCAGTCCCTCTAAGTGGCTCCCCCCCACCAAGCTTCTATAAGGTCAACTTTAATGGCACATCAAAAGGAAATCCAGGACACTCAGACTATGGAGCAGTCATAAGAAACAGATTGGGTGAAATACAAAGCCTCATTGCAAAAAATCTTGGATGCGACACCAATAACTCAACATAAATTTGGGTCTCATCAAAGGAGTGAAAATGGCTCTAGATCAAAACCTCACTTGTCTGATCATTGAAGGGGACTCCAAAATCATAATAGACTTGGCAACAAAAATCATGAATGGCAGAGATTAAGGGAAAATCACTCCTAGTTGGTGCCTCCTTGGCCCTCTTTACAACTTCTAAGCTCTCCTCAGACCCTCTCTAACTTTAACTCCCTCACACATTCGATGAATTGCAAACAAAGTAGCGAAAAGACTGGCCAATGCAAGGGTTGAATCTATGTAGCAAACCATTCTCCACGATTCCAGGTAGTCCCAAAGATCACACCTTTGGCTCCAATGCGAGGATCTTTCCCAGCTGGATGGCCCTAATCCGGATGGGGTGCCACCTCTTTCTACTTAGAAATTCTTCCAAGTCAGAAATTGTCAGAATCTCGGGAGAGAGGGTGACCGTAAGCGTTAGTGCAGAAGATCTTCAACCGTCAGATGTTTTCGGGAGCTCGACAATCGAGAGTCAGGAACTTGAAGGAGGGTGTTTCCCAAAGTCACGAAGTAGCGAAAAGCATAAGAGAATCTAGACCGTTGGTGCTCGAGGATATCTAAACCGTTGGTGCTCGAGGAGATATGGACCGTCGACAGATGATTTCGGGAACTCGACAATCGGGAGTCAGGATCTCGGAAGGAGTTTTTTTCCCAAGTTGCAAAGTCGCAAAATGCGAGAGAGAATCTGGACCGTTGATCTCGAGTAAATCTGTACCGTCGATCTGTTCCCAAAGGACTCGCAATTTTGGGTATCGGAAGAAGGGGAACACTGGGTTCTTCGCTATTTCGAGGCGCGAAATCAAGAATGTTGGTGCTCAAGGAGATATGGACCATTGGTGCTCGAGGAGATTTGGAACGTCAATAGATGATTTCGAGAAATCGACAATCGGGAGTCATAAGCTCGGAGGGTGCTGTCTGCCCAAGCCGCAAAGTCATGAAACGTGAGAGAGGATCTGGACCGTTGATCCCAAGGAAATTTGGACCGTTGATCTGGACACTCGGTTCTTCGCTATCCCGAGGCGCGAATTCCCGAAATCGGGAGTAGCCAACAGTCATGAAATGCAAACTTGCGATACAACCGTAGTGAAGGTCGAGGGTATGGGTTTCAGGAAAACAGTGCAAGCCATTCCTCCGAAAACGCGAAGTCCGAAGTCAAGAAGAGGATCTCAGTCGTTGGCTGAGAGCCATCGAGGATCGTTGATCTGATCCAATGGTTTCGGGGACTTGGACCTCGGGAAACCAAGAAGAGCAATGTAATTAGTTATACCTTCAGTTGCAGGCATTTTTGTGTATGTAGATAGCCTACAGGTCTTTTTGTAAGCCTTCAGTTGAAATTAATACAAGGATCCACTTTTTATTCACAAAAAAAAAAATCAACCATTTGAATTTCTGAGAAATTGAAATGTGTTGCAATGGTTTTTAATGGATTTGTTAAATCGTGAAAATGAGTAAGTATGGGATGATTGTGTCCCTGAGAGATTTGTGGTTTTAGAGGAAATATTACGAGATATGCAAGATCCTTTATCTCATAAGAATCGACAAGCCTTTTATGGTCCTAGAGTCGATTTCTGGCCCTTAGAAACTTGGTAAAATTTCTTGAAGAATCCCATGAATGTTTTAAGTTCATATTCAAATTGTTCTTCTTGAACAAAAGCCTGAATCAGTCGGGACAATTCACAGTCATTGGATCGGCTTGGCTAGAATATCTGGAGAATTATTTGGATGGGGTACTCATCGAAGCAATCAAGAGCCGAATTGTAATAGAACTTCAATGAAGGAAGGTACGAGTCATTAGGATCCGTTGATCCGACGGAGTTTGACCATGGTAGATCTTGGATCGTTGGATCCAATTCATAGTCCATCGGTGTAAGGTCAGTCAAGGTTATGTAAAATAGATTAGAGGACGGAGTCCGACGGTAAGAAGTCTGAGTACTGTAGATCTTATCAAGAGTGTCGAGGAACCACCTCTGTTAGATTCCATGAGAATCATCCCTAGGCAGGAAACCTACCCACTATATCTAGCGATTGGTTGAAACCTTGAGGCACACTACATCCATAAGATAAAATGAATGATAACCCTTCGATCTATTGGAGTATATGTTATAGATGTTCTTGATTCGGAGCAATCGGTGGAATCATGATGGGAATACTCCGATAAGGAGGAGACCGAGAATGAAGGTAAATAGTTGATTGGGAATGGGAGAGACTTAATCTCACCCATTCATCGAGGTGGAACCCGTTGGAAATACTAAGCCCAGAACTTGACAGGTGGTTAACCTTTGATTAAGTGGAGGCTCTGAGGGAATCGTAGCCATTGAACCTAGCTATCTGAGAGTTGTTAGATCCTTAAGGACATTCGTTGGAATGTTTCCATCAAAGAGGTTGACGACTCTGGTGAGCAAGTACTATGACGGAAGTAAGTCTGACTTGGTTACAGGATGTACAAATGAGGTTGAGGAGGAATGATAACCTTATGATTAAGGCATTAGGATTCTTGGGCACCTCAATTGATTCTGAATAAACTTGTAGCTATGAATTTTGTGAGAAGCAACATAGATATCTTCTGATAAAAGAAGCTCTCACCCAGACACAGATATTCCCGAGTACTCAACCGAGTGTATTAATGATAAAAATCGTGACACCCTACCAGCCTAAGAAATATTAAGGGGTCGGGTGTGTTATAGATTGGTATCAAAGCAGTGTTCAAACTCTAGGCTTGAATGGGTCACCAAGACCGCTTAAAATTGTTTAAGAAGTATTTTCCTTATTACCTAGAATGCATGTTCTAAATGTTGACATAAAATGCTAATGATAGTTGTTGTTTCAACACGTAGGAAGTATTGAAAGACCATGGGATTGAATGGTGCAGCGCAAAATGGATGACACCTCACATCTCATAGGTGAAGAAATTTATGTTCGGATGGATAGAGAAAACCCTAAAGATTTGATGGACACTGTTAGAAGTCTAAAGGCATACAATGAGAGGCCTATGAGAGTCGAGGCCGAATAAGAAAAGTTGAATGTAGTTCTACTACAGAGCATGTATGAAATCCAGAAACATTTGTAGCAAGGCCCCAACTATGCGGAATTACAACAATTGAAGAGGTTGAAAACCCCTTCAAATGCTCAGAAGCATGGACTGGATCACAACGATGTGGGAAGGATTTCTTCCATAAATAAGCATAAGGATTCCAAGAGAAGCAAATTGAGTGGAAGTGTTTCCACGAAGTCATCTAGGCGAAAGACTACTTCGGCAAAGCAATCCAATAACAACACAAAATCTAGCATTCCCAATAAGATAAAGAGGAAGAAGTCTTAGAGTTCTCTAATTGAAGAATTAAAGAAGGCTAAGCCGTCTACCTTTGATGGAGAGATACAGAAAGGAGAAGAAGTCAAAGCATGGCTATTTAGTTTGAAGAAGTAATTTTGGGTACATAATTACTTCGATAATACCAAGGAAAGGATTGTTGTATTTAACCTGATTGGAGGGGCTTCCATTTGGTGGGAAGACCTTAAGGAAATTAAAGGGCTAAAGGAAAGCAAACTGACATGGAAACAATTTGAGAAATAATTTTGTAAGGCTTACCTATCGGAAAAGTATTATGACGATAAAATCAAGGAATTCCATGAGCTTAAGTTGGGACAACTTACTATGGATGAATATGCCAAAAGGTTTATGGAGTTGTTGAGGTATGTCCCCTACCTCAAGGATAAGAAGGTGAGAATTCAATGTTTTCTCAGTGATTTTCCATAGTCCTACCAATATCGAATTGAATTTGACAAACCCAAGACACTAGAGGACACGATCCGGAAGGCCAAATGTTGTTATGATCAGTCTAAGCATAAGCAAGAGCCTTCAAAGGACTGGAAGAGGAAGGAATAGAATGCATTCCAAAAGAAAGAATTCAAGTATTTCCACATAGGAATTCTAAGAAAGGTGCACAGTCGGGTTAGCCAAGCAGAAGTGTGCATCAACAAAAATTTCCATCTCAAAGTGGAAATAAACCAGCAAAGTGAGCAAGGGAAAGATCAGAGGAGCCTATGAAAGGGACGTTGCAATGTTGGGGATGTGGAGAACAACACTTGTTGAGGGATTTTCCCCACAGACAACATGACAGTAGGAAAGTGTGTAATGTGTAGGAGGCAGCTACAATCAACGATGTAGCCAAAAGCGTGGCGAGAATTTATGTAGGTGTAGAGAATCGACAACCAAACCACCAAGCCTCTGTGGTGGAGTTAGAAGGTACTATTGCCCTTCAACCTGTCTCTATTTTAATTCACCCAAGTTATAACCTTAGTTATATTTCACCTTGAGTGGTTGAGGCATGTTTGTTGCAGAGAAAGAGACATGCGAGAGCATGGCTAGTTCAGTTAGCCACTGAAACAAAGAGAAAAGTGGTTGAGTTGGTTGAAGCTCGTCCCCTTGAAATGGATGGACTGTAGGCTTGGGTTGTTTTGAATATCCTACCCCCGGGCTCATATGAAGTGTTGTTGGGTATGGATTGGTTAGCTGCCCATAAGGAAAAAATAAATTGTTATGAGAAGATCGTGAATTGTGAAGATGAAAAAAGCAATGCAATAATTTTGCAAGGCATTCAAAAGCTAGTCTCGATGAGGAAAATAACAGTATTGCAGCTCAAGAAGTTTAGCAGAAAAGGGTGTCACTTGTATGTTATACAAGTATTAAACTTGGGAGAAGGAAAAAAGAAGAAGGTTGAATATCACCTTGTACTATGGGAATTCAGAGATGTGTTTCCAGGGGAGGTGTCTGGATTGCCTCTGAAAACGGATCTTGATTTCTCAATAGATATGGTGTATGGGGCAATACCAAAATCGAAAGTTCCTTCTTGAGTACCAGCTTCCTAGAATTTTTTGATGAATTTTCCTTGAGCCACTAGAGGGTTGATTAGAGGTAGATGGACTTGCATTAGATGAAATATTAACACCACCCCCCGACCCTGATTTTTTGGAAACGAATATCCATTGATCATCTTGTCTTGAATTCAAAGGTTGTTGGGTTTTCATTTTTTTACAATTCTTGGCGAAGTTCTCATACTCGTGACAAAGTTTTCATTTAAATGGGAGTTGTTCATAATCAAGTTGTTGCACATGTTGCTAGTTATCCAAGGAAATTAGAATTGCTTCCATAATACCCTTCTCTAAATCCACCTCCACACAGATACAAATGCGGGAGAATATATTATCCTTTGGCTCAACACTATTATTGTAGCAGCCCAAAGAGTTTCCAATACTTTGTAGAGCATCATCACTCTAGCAGTGAAAAGGTAAATGCGGCAAGCGAACCCAGACATGGATATTCGAGGGAACATCATTCTATGGAATGAAATCTAGATTCTATTCATTCAAATACATGCCTTTCGCACCTAAGAAATATGGTCCACTACGAAATATCAAGTCTCAATCTTTTTTTAGCTCAAAGAGGAAGGCATAAAATCCTCTTCCACGGAAAAAATGATTCAAAGAACCCTTAATATGGGATTTCCAATTATTTTACAACCAGATTGCGACCAACATCAGAAAAGTCCAAATTCCATTAAACTGCTCGATAATCCCATGCTTCGCAAAGGCCAAGGCCTTTCACCTTGTGGAGGTGGGGAGGGAGTTTAGCCTCAGGGATATCATCTAATTTCTTAACAAAATGTGAGGTTTGAGGTTGGATCTCTAGACTAGAGCGAAGACCATTCCATGGAAGGCCTGAGCTTCATCCTCCAAAGGGGGCAGTCGCCCCCCTCGCACTGCCATCCATTGCCTACAAACCATAAGCTAGGGTTTTCCCAAGCACTCAAAGTTGCATGCTGCTTGGAATCATAGGGTATTACTTAGCAAGCAATATATTGAGGAATTTACAATATGGTTTTGGTTTAAGATTTGTTTTGTGATTTTGTTTTATAAGTAATTTGATGTTTTATATCAATTAAGTGTATTTTAAGTAGTTGTGAGGAAAAGTTAATATTTTATCACCTAAATTCAAATTTTTTTTTGTGATATATTTGTCAAGAGGAGCTCTACAATCTAGTATGAGGGAAATATTGTCACATACATAACGTTACATTAAAAAATAATACAAGTCGACTCCATTATATATATATATATATATATATATATATATATTTGCACGAAAGGTGCTCTACAACCCAGTATGGGGGAGATGTTTTCATGTACATAACATTACATTAAAAACAATACAATTTTTTGATCCAAATAGCGAAGGAAAACTCAATGTGCTCTAGCCAAAGGGTTTGCATAGAGGAGCATAACATTAGTTATATGTAACATCCACTTGCTCCTCACAATACTACCTTTCTTCCTTGCATGGCATGGGCAAGGAATAACAAAGTTATTGCATTGGATTTTCCACGTGATTACACTCTGATCTCTCCTACCATTAACCCTAACCACCGCTTGTTTGCATCACTCCCCGACCATATTACCCACACGATTCCACTCCCCTCTACTACCACTACCCATAACCCTAGCCCTAATTACTCTCTGGAGGATATTACACTTTCAACTCTCCTATCATTAACTCTAGCTCTAATCTCTCAGCCCACAATGGTACAATAGTTGTGGGAAAACTTCAAAGGTGTTTGAAAGAAGACAATGCCAAAATGAATGTCAGCTTGATTCAATAGATATGGCACGCGAAGATGTTCATCGTTGTTTGTACCTACTCGAGAGTATTCATATGTGTTCGATCATATCCAAAGTCTGATCATGTTTGGACTTGCTCAACAAATATTAGCCATATGTGTTCGATCATATCCAAAGTCTAATCATGTTTCCAAATTTGGTTTTTAACTTATAAAGTTGAGCAATTCCATACGTTTTTGTTAAGAACCAAATATCAATATAGCATAGAAAAACCTCAGAATAAGTACTCAACGCCTTGAAAAAGAGAGAAACTCATATAATAAGCCTCTTCGAGGGGGAAACCTCCTTATGCCCACATAAATGTACAATTACCATATGATTCAAAATGAAAATGTCTCCTTGGTATATATAGGAGACTAGGAGGTATAATTACAACTGATGGACTAAAGCCGACATAAATAAAATAACATTACTAATATAATATGCCCTAATTAAGGGGTAATTAGCCACTATTTAGGGCTTAACATGCCCCTCCCCTTGAGACAAGTGTTGTCCGCAACACTTGAGTAACTATGGATGCTTCTATATAAAAGACTCATCTTCCCAAGTGGAATCTTCAGTCAATAGTTTCCTCCATTTAATGAGATACTCTGAAATGGATCTATTCCTCAGTTGGTGAATTCTTGTGTTAGTGATGGCTTCAGTATCCAATATGATTTTTCCTTCCTCGTCAAGTTCTGGCAATATAGTTTGAACTGGGATCTTGTCACCTATAACCTTCTTTAAGCATGAAACATGGAAAACTAGGTGTACTCGTGAAGATGCAAGCAACTCCAATTTGTATGCCATAGTACCAATCTTTTGCAACACCTTATAAGGGCCATAGTAATTTGGTGATAATTTATTATCCTTCTTGGCTTGCTTGAGGGACATCTGTTTGTATGGTTGCAGTCTTAAGAACACTCAATCCCCTACTTCAAAACTTATTTCACTACGATGTTGATCTGCTTATTGTTTCATATGATTTTGTGTCATGGTCAGGTTGTCCTTTAACATTTGGAGAACTTGTTGTTGATGCTCGATGTGATCTTGCACTGCTTGAACCTTAGATTTTTCTTTTAGAGAAGAAGTGATGGAAGGAGGGTGGTATCCATAGAGTGCCATAAATGGTGTCA
>ML785224.1:565279-583607 GCA_009831015.1 Picea engelmannii | reverse complement strand
AAGATTGAAGGGAGATTGGAGAGCTTGGAAGGAATATTGAAGCCTGCCATAGGGAGATTAGAGAGCATGGAAGAGATATTGGAGAGCTTGGAAGGGAGATTGAAGGCTGCCATTTGTGAGAGCTTGGAAGGCAGATTGAACGCTTCCATTGTCAAATTCAACCATCATTAGACGGCTAAAGCGATAGGCTCTTAAACCCGTTCTTGTTTTTCTTTTAATCCATGTGTTGTGAACTGGTATATTATGCTATGTTGAGTATTTGAATGTTTTCTTCTCCTACTATATCCCATTTCTCCTCCATCATTCTATTACAGGTAGCAAGTTATTATCAAGGTTCAACAATCATGATGATGATGTCAATGTGGTATGTCATTTTGGTTTCTTTTTTATTATGATAGTGGTGGTGGGAACTGAAGGACGTCAAAATACCCATGATAGTGACAAAGAAATAGAAGTGGACAACACATACCATGGAGAGGAGGAAGAAATGGAAGGGGATAATGAAAATGAAACTGATAGTGATGATCCCCAAAAAACCCAAAGATATTTTAAAACCTTTGTGGAAGTATGTCACAAGGCTTGGGGGAGGGAAAGGGGGTGGAACCACCAAATTTACATGCCATCATTGTCATACAACTTACACAGGTTCCTCTACCCATGTGAGAAAACATCTATGTGGGCTAATGCACTGGGATGAAGGTAAGACTGTAGGAGTTAAAACCTATGTGGAACTGCCACCCAAAGATAGACTCAAATACCAAAGGGAAGAGTAGAAAGCACAAAACAAATCCAAAAGACCAAGGGTTGAACATGAGAGTTCACAAAGAATGTTCATTGGTCGATCTGCATCCCCCTATGCTAGTGCATTCTTACCTTCATCTTCAGGGTGTAGAACACTATCATGTTGTAGAGATGACATGGATGCAAAAAAAATCAGGTTTCTCTATGCATGTGGTATACCATTCAATGTTCTTCACTCACCCTATTGGCATGAAATGGTACAAGCCATCAATGGTGCTCCTAAAGGATACAAGAGCCCCGGGTATGACAAAGCTAGAACATTGAGATTTGACAGGGAAAGAGCCAAAATCCATGGTGCTCTAGGAAAATTTATAAATGATTGGAACTGACATGGGGTATCAATTGTATCTGATGATTGGACAAATGTCAAAGGCGGGTCATTGATAAATATTCTTGGTGTGTTTGCTAGTGGTGGAGTCTTCCTTTCAGCCCATGACTACTCAGATCGCTACAAGACCGGTATTAATATTGTTGATGCATTGATTAAAACCATTCAAGAGATTGGGCCCTACAATGTCATTCAAGTCATTATTGATAATTCTACTAATTGTAAGGCAGCAGGAGCAATCATTGAGGATAGGTACCCCAATATATTTTGGTTAGGGTGTTTGGTTCACACAATGAACCTTTTGATGCATGATATCATTAAAATGAAGGACCAAGATTATAGATGGATTGGTGCTTTGTACAAAAGAGGGAAGAAGATGATAAGATTTATTATCAATAATACCATGGACACTTCTTTTTCCGCAATCACTCCAAGTTGGAGTTACTAAAGATTGCAAAGACCGCATTTGCTAGCTATTATCTCTCCTTCAAGTGCCTTTTGAAAGTAAGAGAGGCATCGGCTAGTATGGTCTTGAGTGATTCATGACATGATCTAAAAGATAGGGCTACATATGCATCTGACATAATTGAATTTTAGGAGGTGGAGGACACAGTTCTTGATGGTTAGTTTTGGCAACAGGTGAGGTATATTCTGCAATTCACTAAACCTATTTACAGGTTGATTCAGTTTGCAAATACATATCATTCGGTGATTGGAGAGGTGTATGAGCAGATGGACAGCATGCTAGGCCAAATCAAAGACATTGTTCAACCAAGGGATGCCATATTGTATGATCATATCCATAAACATGTGGTCAAAAGGTGGGATAATTTTAATGTTCCACTCCATGCCCTAGCATATGTCTTTACCCCAAAATATTAATCTCCATCTTGGTTGGCCCAACCAACACCTAGGCATGGGGTTAAGAGAAACCACACATAGATCCAGAGGTGTAAAATGGATATATGCTTGCATTGGACAAGTTGGTACCTAAGGAAGAGGAGGGTGATCAAGTACAAAGCGAATTGAGCAAATACATCAATGAGCATGGAGTCTTTGGCAACTTGCATGCAACCAAAGATCGAGACAGGTTGGGTTCTATCGAATAGTGGAACATGTATGGCTCCTCTACCACATATTTGCATAAATTGGCGATGAAGGCTCTTTCTCAGGTGGTTAACACCTCTTCTGGAAAGAGGTGTTGGAGCAGCTATAGCTTCATCCACACTGTAAAGAGAAACAACTTGAATGCAGACAGGGCAAAAAGTTTGGTTTATGTGCATTACAACTTGAGGTTGTTGTCCAATAATTGTGATGTAGTGGAGAATGATTTTTCTAAAAGAGATGCGACTTGGGACAACAATCTAGAGGAGGCTAATTTGGAGGATGGAGCCATGGTTTTAGAGCTCTTGGAAGCGGAACTTTTGGGTGATCATGATGGTGATCATATTCCTGGAGCAGACATGCCACCCCCATCCACTAGCAAGGTTCCAGATGCATCAATTTTGTCTTTATCTTCACAACGTCCATTGTCACGTGGGGGCCATTCAGTTGTTGGCCATGTTTCACGAACACTTCCACTTGCTCCTACTCTTCTTCTTCAAAGATCACAAGAAAAGAAACTAGAAGTTTCTTGTGGCAAAAGGAAAATTTAGAGCATAGTATTTAGTACTTGCTATTGTACACTAGATCTTTGTTTCTTTTTCCTGTTTAGAAGTAGTCTCTAGATTCTAGAACTTCGTACGTTGTCTTTATTATGGTTTATCTGTAAACAATGACGTTACGAACATTATATGACAGTTTACCTTTGAAGTTTGAAGTTTGAAGTTTGAACTATTGATTGAATCTTACAACTCTTTGGTAATGAATATGATGTTGTAGAGTCTATTTCATTTTGCCGTTGATGTTTTCTATTACAATGTTAGGGACCTAACCCCTCACATAGATAGAACAATATATTTGCCACGTAATAAAGGCCAACATTAGTTAATAAGACCTAAATATATTTTCCATGTAATAAAGGCCAACATTAGTTAGTAAGGCCTATTTAATAATTGTGAACAAGTCAATGTAAGAAGACCTAATAGAAGCTTTCGCTTCTAGAAAGATCTTCCTCTAGAATGTTCTTTAGAAGATAGAATTAGTATAAATAAGGGTAGGAGGCATGAGAAATCTTGTCTTGAGAATTATTGTAGAAGAGCTCTGCTCTGCTGGAGGTTGCCCTCTTGAAGAGGCAAGTGAACATTGTTTTCTTTGAATAAAGGTATTATTTTTGGTATTGCTCTTCTCAATATTTTGTTGTTCCATTGATATCTGTTGAATATTCTTGTTTCTGCATATTATATTACATCTGGTACTTTACAAGTGGTACAGAGCACTTTCCTTGGCAGGAATTGTGGGTAAAAAGAAAATTCTAGGTAGGGACATGTACTGTCGGTGTCTTTAAAGCACAGAGATTTGTCATTCAACAGGTAAAAACTGCGGTGGGGAAGACTACACACGGGCGATACGGATGGATTCACGGGGTTACCTAGAAATCAAAAGTTTCGCCCTTGTTGGAAACCTATGTAACCCTTGTTGGTACCCCTCAAGTAGTACCGCATCAGACAAAATCTATACACAACCATCACTCCCACGTACCAGCAGGTATATAGGGAGTGCCATAGGTTTCCTGAAACCAGCCTAGATCAACAAATTGGTCGCCTGACAGTTATAGTGCCATCGAGAACAACACTCGGGAAGATACTCTCTAGTACCTGGGTAATCAGGTGGTACAACTAAGGGTACAGTCGAGCCTTCATAGTTGGTGCCCTAGCTATTGAGTTGAGTACTAATGTTCAACCCCGCACGTAGATCAGAGAGCAACAACACAAGGCAAACCCTTGCCCATAGGCACCCTGCAAACCCTAACCAGGGGGGAACATCCCGACAAGGAACAGAAAGGATATTTTGGTCACGCAGCCTTGCCTCCTGAATTCTAATTGCAAAATTCCTACACATTTTTTCTGTTAAGAATTTTGGCATTTCAACACTACAATTTTATTCAGGCCGAAGTATAACTCCACAGGAGTAAAAGAGATTACAAAAAAAGAGTCCAAGTCCTGCTCGCTCCCTTATTTGAGACCTATCTCAATGGATTCCTCTTTTCTTCCTAATCATTGTGATACCTATCATTTTTAACCTTTTTTTTACCTCGTGGACCCATACCCTTCCCGACACCTTTATTTCCCACTTATCCCATTGGTTTTCTCTCGTTTCCCTGATCGTAGTGGCATATATCACTTATCTGTTTTTTTGTCTGTGGACCCACCCCTCTTTCCCTCGTGGCTCCCACCTGCCAAGAAGAAACCAATCAGAAACTGAATACTGACCTTACTTCCCTTCAGGCCCAAGTGAATAAAGACATTCCTGCCATTCAAGCCAAAATGGACCACATCCAGAAACAGCTAGGTAGCCAAATTGTTGAAGTAAATTCCGCTCTCCAACAATTCATGAACAAATTCCAGGGTCCTTCGTCCTCTGACCCACCTCTCTATACTGAAGATGTTGACTCCAACCGGCCTCTGCACTCTCATTCCAATTCCCTCCCTCATGACCCCCGTCTTCCCAGAGTTGAGGTGAACAAATTTGATGGCTCAGATCCGATAGCCTGGGTCACTCAAATGGAACACTATTTCTCCCTGCATAGCATTACTAATGAGTTGACCAAGCTTAGTTACGAAATTCTCTATTTGGATCCGGAACGATGGCAATGGTGGGAATGGCATAGAAATTCACGTCAAGGGTATGTTGCTTGGTCACAGTTTGTTGCTGAGCTATATGAACGCTTTGACACGGACACCCACCATTTAGGACGTCTGACCAAGTTGAAACGGTCTAAAACAGTGGAAGATTTTATTGTTTCCTTTGAGCACTTGGCTTTCCAAACAGAGGGCATGATAGATGCTTTTTTCAATGAATGTTTTATCAGTGGCCTCAAAAATGAAATCCAAGCTCGGGTCATAATGGCTCGCCCCTAGACTTGGTTGGAAGCAACTAAACGTGACAAGGAGGCACAACAGGTCATCTTGGCCCAGAGCAAAAAACCCACTTTTGTTCCCCACCCTAAACCCACCACCCCTGCCCCTCATGCCACTCCTTTCAAGGTCCAAAAATTAACAAGGGCAGAAATGGTTGAACGCCAACTCAAGGGTCTATGTTATAATTGTGATGACAAATACTTTCCAGGGCACAAGTGTAAAGAACATAAACTTTTTATGGCCATTTCAGAGGATGTTTTTTATGAAGATGTTGAAGTCTCTCTTGAAGTCGAGCTACCCCAAACAAATAATCTTTCGCCGCTCTTTGATCCTCCCGAAGTTTAACCATTGATTTCGCTGAATGCTCTCACTGGTTACATTAAGCCCCGAAAATTTTATTGATTGGTTACATTAAGCCCCGAAAAGTCATCATCCTAGTTGACAGTGGCAGCACTCATAATTTCATTCATCGTTGCCTTGCTCAAGAGGTCAATTGTTATATCTATGTTGTCAACAATTTTCAAATCATGATTGCCAATGGTGGATCCATTAAATGTGGGGGGTGTTGTGAAAATGTGCACCTACAAATTGGTTAGAACTTAGTATAACCTGAAATCTCACATGTTTGTTATTGACATGGGTGGTTGTGACATTGTGCTTGGTGTTAACTGTTTATGCACTCATGGCCCCATAACCATGGATTTTAAGGATTTAACCATGCAATTCCAATAGGAAGGAGTAGGACAACAGTATAAATTTCAAGGCATTGCAGCAAGGTCCCCAGAGATCATCAGTTCCCACCGCATGGAAAAGTTGCTCAAAAAAGGTCATCGTGGCATCATTGCCCAACTCCATTCCATTCAAGAAGTTGAGACACCCCAAGTACACCCTGACCTTCAAGCTATCCTTTCCCGCCATCCCACTGTTTTCCAAACATCCCAAGGCCTTCCCCCCTCCCGCGAAGACAATGACCATTCCAATCCTTTAATCATGGGCACTCTTCCTCCCAATGTTTTCCCTTATGGTCATCCCTTTGCTCAAAAAACTGAAATTGAGAAAATTGTCCAAGAATTGTTAGCAGCGGGTGTTATTTGTCCCAGCCCCTATTCTTCCCATGTTGTCATGGTCCTCAAGAAGGAAGGCACTTGGACAATGTGTCCTGATTTTCGTTCCCTTAACAAACTTACCATCAAGGACAAATTTCTCATTCTCGTCATAGATGACGTTCTTGATGAACTCAATGGAGCTCAATACTTTACCAAACTTGACCTTCATTCGAGCTACCACTAGATACGTATGAAAGACGAAGACATCCCCAAGACTACATTTTTGCACTCATGAGGACCACTATGAGTTCTTGGTCATGCCCTTTGGTCTTTGTAATGCCCCCTCCACTTTTCAAAGTCTCATGAATCATGTCTTTCGTCCTTTCCTTCGTCATCGTGATAGTTTTCTTTGATGATATTCTCATCTAAGTAAAATGTGGCCAGCCCATCTCACCCATGTAGATCAAGTTCTCCATCTCCTGTCCAAGCACCAACTTTTCCTCAAACAGTCTAAATGTGTTTTTGACGCCTCTGAAGTTGAGTACCTGGGTCATACTGTTGGCAAGGATGCTGTAAGGGTGGATCCCAAGAAAATTGAAGCTATACAGAATTGCCCTCACCTAAAACTCTTAAAAGTCTACGTGGTTTCTTGGGTTTATCAGGCTATTATCTCAAATTTGTCCGGAATTATGGCAAAATTGTGGCTCCTCTTACAACTCTCCTTAAAAAGAAGGCTTTCAATTGGACTCCAGCAATTGACCACTCCTTCCAAGCCTTGAAAGACGTTATGTGCACTACTCCTATATTGGCCCTACCTGACTTCACCAAGACCTTTGTTCTGGAATGTGACGCATCAGAGAGAGGAACTGGGGTAGTCCTCATGCAAGATGGACGAACTTTGGCTTTCACCAGCAAACAGTTGTCGCACTGACATTTGGACCAATTGATTTATGAAAAGAAAATGTTTGTTATTTTGCATGTAGTGGATCTCTAGCGCCCTTATATATTGGGACAACGCTTCCAAATTAAAACGGATCATCAAAGCCTCAAGTACTTCCTGGAACAACGAATTTCATCCCCGGAGCAACAAAAATGGGTGACCAAGTTGTTTCGATATGATTATGAGATTGTTTATAAGAACGGCAAAGAAAATGTGGTGGTTGATGCTCTTTCCAAGAAATTTGAAGACGAAGGGTCCCTCTCATTCATTGTCGTCGATTGGCTTCAGGTTGTTCAATAGGAATGGTTGCCACACCCCAAAATTTTTGGCCTAATCCACAAACTTCAACAGGATCCCCAAGCTACTCCAGGGTACTCTTGGCACAATGACGAGTTTCGCTATAAAGGTTGCTTGTATTTAAGCAAACAGTCGACACTTAAATCCAAGGTGCTCTCTGAGTTTCAAGCTTCACCTTCAACAAGCCATTCAGGTTTTACCAAAACTTTTGAATGAGTCAAACGATCTTTCTTCAAGGATGGTATGAAACAAGACATTCGCACCTTCGTGGCCAAATGTGACACTTGTCAAGTTGTCAACGCAATAAGGGCGAGATGGTCAAACCTCCTGGTACACTCCAACCACTTCCGCTTCCACCTACTATTTGGACAGATATTTCTATGGATTTCATTGTTGGCTTGCCCAAATCAGGCAATAAGTCAGTCATCATGGTGGTAGTGAATCGTCTTTCCAAATATGCTCATTTATGTGCTCTTCAACACCCATTCACAATATCCACAGTGGCTCATTTTTTTATGGATAATATCTTCAAACTCCATGGAATGCCTCATTCTATTGTTTCTGACTGTGAAACCACTTTTACCAGCAATTTCTAGCAAGAATTATTCAGGTTGCAAGGAACTCAATTGCATCTTAGCACAGCCTATCATTTCTAGATTGATGGCCAAACAGAAGTGGTCAACAAGTGTTTGAAAACATATTTGATATTTTTTGCATCTGACAGCCAACATCAATGGGTTCACTAGTTACCCCTAGTTGAATGGTGGTACAACACCTCTTACCATACTGCCACTCGCATGACTCCTTTTGAAACAGTCTACGGACAGAAACCACCATCAGTTCTCCCATACATATCGGGTGTCTCCAAGGTTCAGGAGGTTGACCGCAATCTTACCATCCACATGACTATTCTCTATACTCTCAAAGAAAATTTGGTAATAGCTCAAAACCGCATGAAGCAACAGGCATATTAGGGTCGTTTTGAACATCAATTTGTTCAAGGGGATCAGGTGTTTCTCTGTCTCCAACCATACAAGCAAACTTCACTCAAAGCCCAGCAGTGTCAAAAACTTGCACCAAAATTTATGGTCCTTATACTATTCTCAAATGTGTGGGACCAATGGCCTATCAGTTAGCTTTGCCCAGTCACTCCAAGGTACATCTTGTTTTTCATGTCTCGTGCCTGAAGAAAGTGATTGGCACCAAATGCCACACCCAGACCAGCCTACCAGAGTTGGATGAAGAAGGTTCTAATTGGTTGCAACCACAAGCCATCTTGGACCAGCAAGAGCGTCGCCTCCGTCAGCGCACCATCAAGGAAGTTTTGGTTCACTGGAAGGATACTCCACCAGAAGATGCCACTTGGGAACCGGTTACCATTCTGCAGCAGTTTCCTCATCTTAAGCCTTGGGGACAAGGCTCTTTTTCAAGGGAGAGGGCATGTTAGGGACCTAACCCCTCACGTAGATAGAACAATATATTTTCCATGTAATAAAGGTCGGCACTAGTTAATAAGGCCTAAATATATTTTCCATGTAATAAAGGCCAACATTAGTTAGTAAGGCCTATTTAATAATTGTGAACAAATCAATGTAAGAAGACCTAGTAGAAGCTTCCGCTTCTAGATAGATCTTCCACTAAAATGTTCTTTAGAAGATAGAATTAGTATAAATAAGAGTAGGAGGCATGAGAAAGCTTGTCTTGAGAATTATTGTAATAAAGCTCTGCTCTACTAGAGGTTGCCCCCTCAAAGAGGCAAGTGAACATTGCTTTCTTTGAATAAAGGTATTATTTATGCTATTGTTTTTCTCAATATTTTGTTGTTCCATTGATATCTGTTGAATATTCTTGTTTCTACATATTATATTACATCTAGTACTTTACATACAATATGTTGATGACAAATTTTTAAGATTGATGTTGTGTGTACTAAATGGTTGATGCTTTAATGATCATCACTAATCTAATAGTTAAATGAACTTAAATCTATATTTTCATGTTTTTTGCAATTGATTAGACATTTTGCATGTTTTTTTTATATATGTATTATATAAAAAAACACTCCCACTCCTGGATTTTTTTGGAAAATTGTGCTCCCCGCTCCCGCTCCCAATAGCCTTGGTTTTAAGTATTCTTTTTGAGTCTTTTGTTGAGCTTGTTGGTGAAGGCTATTCCTTTGGGGAAACCCTTCTTGTAGGGCCTTGGTTTTCATGGTTTGTCTTGATTAGACAAGAGACTACTAGCCTTGTGGCCTTGGTCTCATTATAATCCATAAACGTGGATAACCAATTCTTAGAGGGGTATACTTCTTGACCCCATAAGCCCTAGGTGGAGACAAGGCATTGAGCTTTACTACAACAACCAACCATTAAAACCCTACAAATCAATTCTTTTATTTTCTTGCCATATAAAATACAAAAAAACAAAAAAGGATAAAAGATAAACATTCAAAAATATTTATTTCATTGTTTAGAGTAAAGCTAACGGTTTACTTTCATTTTCTAGACATTTTCATCTGTGGGTTTATAATTCATTGTTAATTTCTAACCCTAAGAAGCAAATCAGCTCTATAGGTATTGTGCTTCAAGGTTATATCTAACATTTTGTGGTTGACTTAAGGTGTTTACTAATTCTGGAAATTAAATTACAACGACAAAAATCAGAATTGGCAAAACCCTAAAGCTAGGGTTTAACCCTAAAAGGTTAATTCTAACCCTACTCTATCTTATATTTCACTTGTGGATTGTTTATAAAGCATATCTAACACATTCTAATGGTGAAATTTATCTCATAAGCAGTTTACTATTGTTATATTTTATTTTGGAGAATTTTGGTGAAGCCTTAGGGGGATTCACCACCTCTCTTGGCAAGTTTGAGCTAATTTCATGGTTATTATTCATTTGTACTTGCATTTAATCATTGTTGGATTGTTTTTGCATAGTTTATATATTTCCCTAGCTAAAGTACCCAAGGTTCATCATTTTCCTCAACCCAAAATCTGCATTTTTATCATAAATCAGATTCTGGAATTGTTGGACAACAACAAGCTAGTCCAATTTGCATCATATAATCAAGGTATAACTCAGGTATATCATTCACCCTTGATCTGTACAATTAGATCTCACTCTTGTGCGGTTATAGGTACTTTTCTCTTCATCTAAAGAGTGACTTCTTGCTGTTGATTTATACTTTTGTTGTAGCATTTTAATTTCAGATCTCAGCACTCATATAATTAGCTCCTAACCCTCTTTATATTTCAGTATTTATTTCCCTAGCCCTTGGTTGAATATTCTTAAGGCATTTGGCTACTAAGGCGCCGGTCTATCTAACATATATTGAGGTGTGTAGTTGGAAGTGACTTGCACTATACAGGTTGTTTCTAAAGATTGGGATACCCCCGTGGCTTCAAGGAGCTGGCCTAAAGTGAAGGGGAGATTGTGCTAAGGTGACAGTGGTGCATTTCCCGTGTTGAACTTATCCCCAAGAGCACCCTCACAAGGGTTGCTAGTTTGGGTGGTAACAGTGCATTTATTGGTTTGTGCTACTATTGAGTGTGATGCCTATGTGAATCTGTGGTGCCAATGGGTATCGGGTATTCACTCTGTCGATTGTGTATGTCAGTGTTGAGTATGACAACTAAATGCAGATGTGCTCAAGTTAAATTGTAGTTGGATTGATTCACTTGGTATTTGTTGATAATGATTAGTTCCTAGCTAGCAAAGAGTGGCTTGATCAATTGTGTGGATCACAAAGATTAAAGTTGTGGTTGTGGCAAAATATAGGCCATGGGATCGATCTTTTTTAAATCTATTGGTGTGATATTTACTGTGAAATGGTTATTAGACCAACTTAGATGGTTGTTGTGATTGTAATAGTGGAAGACAGATCTTCTCGGCATAGCCACTATTGAAAAATAATGAGATATAGTGTTTCCTTTGGGGCAATCAATCTGAGTAAGGGGAGACCAAGCTATTCATATGAAACCATGAGAGATGCATGATCATGTTGATTTGTGTGTGATTGCATCTGTAGATTGAACTTGTAAAGAAGCCGCGCATGAAATGGCTGCTAGTGTTCGATTTGTGATAGATTGAATTGCACATGTTGTTCCTCATTGTTACTCCAACATAGATTGCACAGTTGAATGCATATTGACCTTTTGTTCCAATTGAGTTGCTTGATTCCGATGAAATACACACTTTGTTACATGTCGATTTTCCCTGACTAGGCGTTGTTGCAAAGATTTGAATCAACATGTCTTGATTGTATGTATTGGCTTCAATTCACCCAGAGCATCAACCAAAAATAAAAGGAGATATGTGTAGACTTCGACGACAACAAGCTTTCATCAACATGTCTTGATTGTATGTATTGGCTTCAATCGGAACATTACGCAAGAGATAAGGGAATGTTGGCATGGATCAAGGCTTGTTGTCGTCGAAGTCTACACATATCTCCTTTTATTTTTGGTTGATGCTCTGGGTGAATTGAAGACCTGTTCTAGTTCACTGCGTAATTGTAGAATATGTCATGGTGTAGAGATGAGAGAGGATGAATCTGCTCATGGGCGCATCTCAATTATGTGTTCAATTGAGTGTTGCAGTGTGATTGTTGTGGTTGACTAAGTGAGTAAAAATAATCTATTGCAGAATGCATTTTGTTGAAGTGTATGTAACCTAAACATTTGTTCATGTTTGTATTAGCAACGCAGTGAGTTTGTTAGTGTGTAAAGCATGACCAAATGAAATGCTAATGTCATTTGTGTTTCTCATACTGGACTGAAACTCGTGATGAATACGAGGACAAATCATGCTATTTTCATGCTTTAAAAATAGCCATTGGGATTCAACTTCGTCCTACACCAATGTGGAACTACAGCTTTGATCTCTAAGTTAGGCATGGGACTAGTGTAGTGATTGGGAACTTGCATTATTCTGCCCCGTATTATTAATTTTTTAGAGATGAGTACCTAATATGGTGAGTGAAGGAGAAAAACGATTGCCTCGACCAACAATCAAGTTATTAAATCTCTTGTGCTTTGTGAAGGTTGAAGAATTTAAAGAAGTGCATTAAGTGGTAATGTAAATTTTCTAACCCTAGGTGACTAATGTCCTAATGTTCTTTCATTAAATAACTCAAAACAAAATTTATTTGACAGCAGAAAATTAAATTTCTGAACATTGAATCAATCACACAATAGCTGAAAAATAAACAGCAAAACCAAAAATGAAACACATACATACACAGGGATTTCTCCTTCAACTTAGCTTCTTATTCCTTTGATCAAAGCTTACAAGGTGACCTTTGCAGCTTGCTCGAACCAGTAGTTGTGCGGTCAATAAAATCACCTCATACAGAAGTGTACAGCCTGTGTAAAACAGGGTACACCTACAGCAGTACTACCTTCTCTATTTCTGTCTTTCCTGGACAGCAAATCACTCCTCGTCTCCTCTGAACACTAAAGCACACTCTACTTCCAGCAATCCAGAGAAGACCGTGTACAACCAGATATGAAGGT
Organism: Picea engelmannii; assembly: GCA_009831015.1. Taxonomy (NCBI): domain Eukaryota; kingdom Viridiplantae; phylum Streptophyta; class Pinopsida; order Pinales; family Pinaceae; genus Picea; species Picea engelmannii. The sequence continues at coordinate 570,658 of ML785224.1, read as the reverse complement.
GTACGACCTGTGCATGAAGAAAGGATGGCTACAGCAGTGGTACGGTCTGTACGGGTTACTGGTATCTTGCTGGTCCTTTTAGCAGACCTGCTCGTTTTCTTCCTGATGCACTCTTCCTTCTTCCAGCTCTGTTGCTCTCTTCTCATATGAGGTTGACCTCTCCTATCTTGTCCTCTTTATGATTTGAGAGAAATAACTAATCTCCTCAACCCTACCTGCCACCTATCTCAATCTTGAGATGTACGGCTAAGATTAAATCATAATCTAAGTCACTAATGTTCTAGAACATTTCATTTAGATCCCTGAGACTAAGTCGACTTCAAAGCATTGGACTTTCACTTTTTCTAAGTGAAATTACAAGATGGAATTAGTGACCACTTTTCCAAGGTGGTCACCAATAAAATGTCATGAACCACTTCCTGCAAGTTCACACTAAAACTTGTGCAAGAGGTTCCTACTCGAGCTACATTTCTCAACACTCCCAACTTGTGCAAGAGGTTCCTATTCAAGCTACATTTCTCAACACTCCCTCTTAGCAGGGAAGAAATTCTGCACCAATCCAAATCTGTATCTGAATGCTTCAAACTTCCCTTTCGCTAAGGACTTGGTCAGAATATCAACTACATGTTAATCTGTGGGAATATACTGGAGCTTCAGTGCTACTTTCTGAATTCTGCCTCATATGAAGTGATATCCAATCTCTATGTGCTTGGACCTGTCATGATACATTAGATTCTCAGAGAATTTGATACAACTCTAATTATCACAGTAAATGACTATGGGATCCAACTCCTGATCAAACAATCCTGCAAGTAACTTGCGAAGCTAGATGGCTTCACAACTAGCAACACTAGCTGCCATGTATTTTGCCTCTACTAAGCTAAGTGCCACAGAAATCTGCTTCCTGTTGAACCAAGATATCATCGTTGATCCCAAGCTAAAGTAGCAACCTAAGGTGTTTTTCTACCTACCCAATCTGAGTCTATATTACCCTACAACTTCACTTCACCATCTCCAAGATACCTCAGACCATACTCCATTGTACCCCTCAAGTATCTGAGCACATGTTTTGCTACTACCCAATGCTCCTACCTCGGCTCCACCATGAACTAACTCAAGGTGTTCATAGCAAAATACATATCTGGTCTAGTGTTGACCAAATACATCAAGGAACCTATCAATTGCTTGTACGACATGGTATCCACCAACTCTAAATTTGAAGCTATCACCTTCTTCAGATTAGTGATCATGGGTGTGGTCATAGATTTGCAGTCATCCATCCAAAACCGTTTCAAGATCTCCACTACATACTTACCCTGCCCAAGGAAATCTCCCCAAGTCTCTGTCAAACCTCCAAACCCAAGAAGTAATGCATCATGCTGATGTCCTTCATTTCAAACCCAGTTGTCATGTCTTCTTTGCACCCTACAATGAGCTTCTCTACATCTGTAAGAAACAAGTCACCTACATACAACACCAAAATGCGTAGATTAGGCCCAACAAATATATGATATGTTATGATCTACTTCGCTTTTGGTGAAACCCATACTCTGCAAATATCCATCTATCTTGGAATACCATGCTTTTGGTGCCTACTTGAGTCCATACAAGGCTTTCTTAAGCCTACAAACATGGAACTCTTTCCCATTTACCTCAAAGCCCTGAGGCTGCTCTATATACACTTCCTCAATGATCCCATTAAGGAAAGTTGTGTTCACATCCATCCAATGTTTCCTCCATCCCATAAATGAAACTAAGGACAAAACTGCTCTAATGGAAGTGTACCTAGCGACTGGAGCAAATGTCTCCTCATAGTCCACTCCCTCTTTCTGGGAGAACCCTCTCGCCACAAACCTCACCTTGAACTTTTCAATGTTGTCATATGTTGCATGCTTGATCTTATAGAGCCCACTTAGAACTCACTATTGACTTCCCCTCCGATCTTGGCACTATGTCCCAAACATCATTCTTCATGATGGAGGAGTATTCCTCCACCATGGCATCTCGTCATACCTGCTAGTTTGTTGCCTCCTGATAACTGGAAGGCTTGAAATCTGTGATGTTGTTCATCAATGTAATGTAGTCCGAAAACATCTTCGGAGGTCTACTCTCCCTAAAAGTGTTCCTAGGAACCTCAACATACTCATGAGCATCCCTCAATGTTTGAGTGAATTATCGAGGTCTCCTAACAAAAGTGGAAGGGGCCATTGTCTCCTCCCCTTCACCTGAAGGTTGTTGTACTACCTTAGAAATCACCGGTGACCCTGGCTCAACCTTTGGAGCTTCATGCTCGTCATCTTTTGTCACTAGAATAGGCTCATGGGACTTCCTGGATGAAAAGTCTTCTTCAAACTTTACATCCCTACTTGCTACTATATTCCTTTGCTTTGGAATGTAGATCTTGTGGACCTTTGAAGTCTCACTGTAACCCACAAATAAACCCTTCCTACTAGAGGGCTCCAACTTGGTCCTCTTCCTTACTAGTACATGAATATAAACTGGACAACCAAAGGTGCGGAAATAACTCACTTTTGGCTTTACCCCAGTGAATGCCTCCTCTGGAGTCTTGTCCTCCAAGATCCTAAGAGGACATTGATTATGGATATAGACTGTTGCGTTGCATGCCTCTACCCAAAGAAACATCAACAAGTCTTGGCCATGAATCATGGCCCTCACAGCACCCATCATGGAACGATTCTTCCACTTTGCAATCCCTTTCTATCATGGGTTGTATGGAACAGTCAGCTCTCTCTTGATTCATGCCTTCTTGCAAAAACTCTTCAACTCCTTGGAAGTACACTCACCCCCATTGTCCCATCTCAAGACTTTGATCTTCTTGCATATCTAGTTTTCAACCAGAGCTTTGAACTCCTAAAACCTGTTAAAGACCTCATCCTTGGTCTTCAGGAAGTAGATCCAAGTTTTGCGAAAAAAGTCATCAATGAAGGAAACATAGTACATGCTTCCTGAAATTGATGCTACTGACATTAGTGCACAAACATCCAAATGCACTAGGTCTAGAATCTCCTTAGACCTATGCTTGCTACTTAGAAAAGAAACCTTGTAATGATTTCCATTTGTGCACCCTCTACATACTCCATGTTGCTCAATACTTAACTCTAGAAGACCTACGACTATCTCCCTCGGAATAGGCAATGCTCTATGATGCAGGTGCCCCATTCTCTCGTGCCACAACTCCTACAAATTGTTAATGTTATTGACTAGGGCTCGAACTGGTTCACCCTTCAACCTGTAAAGATTACCTTCTCTAACCCCTATTATCACTTTGAGTTGTATTTGGGTTAGGTTCCTTCAACTTGATGAGGACTTGCTAGTTCTTGAACTCAACTGCATAGCCCTTATCCTCCATAACCGAAATTGAAACCAAGCTCTTCCTAAGACCTGGAAGAACAAAACATCATCAAAATCTAAAGAGTTATCTAACTCGAACTAGAAGGGAACAGTACCAAACCCTGCTACTAGGTACTTGGCATCATCACCAAGCTTGACCTGTACTCATGAGTCCTTTGTTAGACTAGAAAATAACCGCCAAGCTAATGGCATATGACAAAGATGCCCCATTTTCCACGTACCATGCATTTCTAGGAACCATGTTGGTAGAAATGCAAGATACCATAGAAAAATCCTTCTCAAACTTGGCAACAATCATTCATATGAGTTCCTGTAGAGGTTGCTACATGCTTCTGTTGTTGCTTCCCTTTACCCTTCTTCTTATCAAGACATTGTGATGCATAATGACCATGCTTATGACAAATGAAGCACTTGATTTTACTCAAGTCCTTTCCTCACTGTGAGGCTAGCTCCTCACTCTTTCCCTTATCCTTGTTGGGTCCTTTACCTCTGCCCTTATTTGTCTAACCAAATAGGGTTAGGTTCTCGCCGCCACCCTTCTTGTTGGCCTTGACTCCATCCAAGTCTCGTCTTGGATACAGTCATCCCACAGTCTTTCAAAGTTATGAAGGTTCTTGTGACCACAAATACCTTCAACAAATGGTTCCCATGAAGTTGGAAATCCATTCGGTGTCATGTTCACTAACTTTGCATCTGCAATTTTCTCCGCAAATTGATCACAAATCTACGTGACCTTCATAAGATAATTGGATACTAAATCTGATCCGGTCATCTCTATGGATCTGAGTTTGTTTCACAGTATCATCTTCTTGTTTATGTTCTCACTCTAATAGAGGCTAACCAAGGCATCGAACGTTTCCTTTGTCGTCTTCTTCTCAGATAGCTGAGGAATCAAGTGACCCTTCACTGCATCCATAAACATCTGCTTGGCCTTCACTTCCTTCTTGTGAGCTGCCAATTGTTGCAGATATGTAGGTGAAGGCACAACATCCTTGACAATATCCAAAATATCATTCTCTTCCAATAAGAGTGTAACCCTAACTTTCCAAGACAAGAAATTTGAGACACCATCCAATCTATCCTAGACTTTGGGCTAGCTAAGGCCAGCGTTGAGATCTAATGCACAAACTCCCATATCTGAAAATTTAATCCTTGAAAGAAATATCAAAACCCTTTAACTATTGGTCCTTCTCTCTAGCAATTGATTTATTGTTGTTGCAAACCCTTGAGGATCTCAATCAAAGTAATAGTTCTAATACCATGTAAATTTTTCTAGCCCTGGGTGATTGTTGTCCTACTGTTCTCTCATTAAATAACTCAAAACATAATTTATTTAATAGCAGAAAATTAAATTTATGAACATCGCATCAATCACGCAATAGTTGAAAAGTGAATAGCGAAAGCAAAAATGAAACACATACATACACGGGGATTTCTCCTTCAACTTAGCTTCTCATTGATTTGATAAAAGCATACAAGGTGAATTCTATAGCCTGCTTGAACCAACAATTGTACGGTCAATAAAATCACCTCAAATAGAAGTGTACGGCCTATGTAAAACAGGGTACAACTACAACAGTATGGCCTGCTCTTTTTCTGCCTTTACTAGATAGTAAATCACTATTTTTTTGCCTTTCCTAGACCGCAAATCACTCTTTCTCTCCTCCCAACACTAGAGCACACTCCAGCAACCGACGAAAGACCGTGTACAGCCAAATCTGAAGGTGTACGACCTGTGCATAAAGAAAGGATGGGCAATGGTATGATCTGTACATTCTTACCAATATCTTGTTGGTCTCTTTAGCAAATCTACTCCTTTTATTCCTGATGCACTCTTCCTTCTTCCAACTCTCTTGCTCTGTTGTCATATGAGATCAACCTCTCATATCTTGTCCTCTTTACACTTTGAGAGAAATAACTAATCTCCTCAACCCTAGATGCCACCTATCTCAATCTTGAGATGTACGGCTACGATTAAATCCTAATCTAAGTCACTAATGTTTAGAA
>ML785224.1:518085-558895 GCA_009831015.1 Picea engelmannii | reverse complement strand
TTTGATTAGTGTAGGAGGAATGGCCCAGGGTGGGGAATGGTCCAGGCTCAGCAATCAGGGACAGGCATTCCTTAGGGTTTATACATTCTCTCCAAGGTGCACTTTGATTAGTGTAGGAAGAATGGTCCAGGTTCAGAAGACAGGACAGTTATTCTTCCTTGCTTGAGAAGACTAGTCCAAATATCTCATTGTTCTACTCTGAGGGCAGATATTCTTTCAGATCTCACAGATGTAAGTGAAAGATTAGCCCAGATGATTTAGTTTATATCATAACATTGTTTCTATGCAGATTGATATCAGATGATTGTTATGAAGATTGTTTGACAATAGATGTATACTACTGTGGTGGATGTGTTCCACTGTTTGCGACTATGTATCATTGTTTGAGTAGTTGTGTACTACCTTGGATAAAACACAATTGTGTTCTATCAATTGATATTGTACCAGTTATCATGGAGATTATCCAGATGGATAATAATGACGGTGCTCGTGATGCTACCAGTTGAATGGTCTGTTGTGCTCAAGACCATACCTCCCTAGCTAGGAGGGAGAGTTAATATTATGGTAGCTTCGGGAGGTATGAACCTCTATTGTGACCTATGATGAGATTAGAATATTCCTGAAGGAAGCAAAGAAGTAAAGGAAACCCTAGATGAGATGTCGGTTGCAGAAATATAATTAATATGAATTAATTAGTACCCAGAAGGAGAAGTCGGCCCCAGTAAGTCTGCCAAAACCACTATAAATACAGGGCGCCAGTCTCTCATTTGACACATTCTCAGAATTGCAGAAAGCCAGTTGTGCGCACTGCAGTTGGCAGTTTTGTGCGCAAGTTTCTGGGGAAGGTGTTGCGCCAGTTTCTGGGTGGGACTATCTGATCAGCTTTGGTTTCTATTCTTGCTTGGTGCATTAGCCTTGCTTGGCTATTGATTGCTACCAATATTCTTCTCTGTCAAGGTCAAGGTGCTCAGAGGGTGGCTTCGGCCTATGGTTGGGTGACAAGGGCATTGTCAATGGTAAAACGAGCACAATCCTTCATATTCTAACAAGATTATGGTCATTCATCATTGCCTTAACAGATTCTTCAATGGATCGGTTCTTTCTTTCTGCTACACCATTCTCCTAAGAATTGTAAAGAGTAGTGAGCTCCCTCTTAATCTCGACTTCTCCGCTTAGTGAGGAGGTTGACATTGGTCCACACACATCTCTAAGTGAACGAAGTCCAAAACTCCTTTTGCTTTACACGCTTCCTTTAGAATTGGTACTTGGTGAGATCACTTGCCTCACCACTTGATGGAGTCATCTGCTCCATGTTTGCAACTGTCACTGTAGCTCCTTCTCGGAGCTATCGCCTGTGACCTTCCCATAACAAGAACAACAAGAGCAAAAGTATTTCCAATAGCATTTTCATAAGAACATATCTATGGTAACAAGGATGGTAGTCATCATAAAATTACCAAGGTGACCTTTCCAGGAGAAAAACAAGAAATATCTCCTAGAGGAGATGTTAGTTCATTTTGCAAACAAGTGCAATAAGCATCTATATCAATAGTACTTACATGCAACCAAGTATGCATTGCAATAATAGAGCGTTAGCTTTTATAGCTCGGGAGGTACTCCGCATGTTTTGTCTTGTATGCAGAAGTGACCTTGTATTTACACTAATAGGCACTTGACTTTGTAAAGGGTTTTTTATAAAGTTGTAATAAAATGGTTCTTTTATTAAAGTGACTTTTTATTAAGTGTGCCTTCTAATATTAAAATGACTTTATTTCATAAAGTGCACTTATGTTATAAAGTGAATTTGTACTTTAATATTTTAAGTGATTTGATTTTGAGGGAATGAATCACGTCCCTTGATCATGTAAAGGCAAAATTAGATCTTGGCCATTGGATTTAAGGATGGGGAAGGTGAAAAGACACTTGGAAGGTGAAAGGTCACTTTCAGATTATAAGAGAATGCCTAGGGTAGTGCACGAGACCAGTGAAGAGGAGTTTGAGAGAGATTTCCGAGAGAGCTTTGTGAAGGAGAGTAAGGGCAGCAAGATGGGCACATTTCCCAAGAATTTTCTGTGTGAAAAGATTTTGAGTTATTTATTGTTGTTGGAGATCGTACTGTACGGCTCTGTACAGGTCGTACAACAAGGACGAGGGCACAAAATGCGAGGCAAATTGAGGGCATGTTTTTCGAGGATGTTTGGAGTATTTCTTGCTGCTGCAACGCCGTACAACAGACTGTGGGCACATTTTTCAAGGTGTTGTTCTGGAGGAGGGTCGTAAAGCAGTACATATTTGGCACGGGTTTCTAGGCAGATTCTTGTGGGGATTTTTGGGTGCTATAAGTGAATCTTCTCTTGCTGGAAATTGTACTGCTACTGCTGGTATGTACTTTCCTGAAGTTAATAAATCTCTCTCTCTCTCTAAGGGTTTCCCCAAATTGGGGTTTTCCCTCGCTAATTGACTAAATTTTTTAGTTTTACATGGATGTATGACTGTTGTTCATTGTTATTTTTCTGTTGCAAAAGTGCTTAGCAATGTGTATTTTTGCTTATGGTATTTTCTGAATGTGGGTTTAATACATTTCAGAGTTCATTTAAGACAGTTATCTCTAGGTTGCTAAGTGTATGACAGAATTTATGTATGCTTATTTTGTCATTAAATTTCTACATAGAGCCTTTCAAAGATTGTTGTCACAACTATAGCATTTATTTGTATTGTAGCAACTATCAAACTTGATATGTGCAAATTGAAACTTAACAATTTGATCAATCAAACCTAGAACCTGGAGCCTCAACTGCTAGGGAGGGTGCGCTTGTTCCTCTAAATGTACTGAATCCAAGATCACTGCTTGGACAAGGTCTCTTGTACATCCCCTACAAACACACTCATGCTTTGCTGGATGATATAACTTGGAAAGCATATACAAGTGCATACCTTTGAAATTTGTAGCATCATTCAGCTTGTCTTCTAATCTGAAACTAGACACCATCTTGACACGAAGAGGTTAGAAACTGAATCAAAAAGGTTCAATGATTAGAACAATCTAGAAACCCTGAAATTTCAACTTTGACCAAAAATTAACCTTTGACTTTGACTTTGACCATTCAATCTTTGACTTTGACCATTCAACCTTTGACTTTGATCAGTCAACCTTTAACTTTGACTTTGACTTTGACCAAGAACTCAAACTTGACGTTTTTGTTGGCTGAGGGCACCAGAGGATGCACTAGGCTACGGCGCACTAGAATACCCAAAAATTTGCCCCAACGTTTCACTGAAAGTACCCAAAGAATTAGGTTAGGGTTTGTTGCAGCTGCAAGATCAGAAACCCTAGTTGCAACTGCAACTGGTCCTATAACGAGCTTGACAAATAATTGTCGGTCTTCCTTCCAGTGGTTAGACTGTTCTGAAGGTAGTGTGGGCTCATAACCTGTTAGAATATTTGATGTGCTCGTTTTACCATAGACAATATCACTATTGTCACCCAAACCATAGGCATGCAGCCACCCCCGAGCACCTTAACCTTTTGCTAGATAGAAAGATTCTGAAAAGCCACACTAGAACCAATAGATAAACCCTAGCTGCAGCAGTAGCACGAGATGGAACCAGAAAACACCATCCAACTACAACAACAACACAAGACAAGGAGAGTGCACCTCCTCCAAAGGTAGCGCACAAGAGAGAGAGTATCCACAACCACAGAACAAGAACAATACTCAACTGCAGCAGTTGCAGTTGCACTTCTTCCCCAAATTTGCACCTTCAAGAAATCCACCAATATATTCCAAGATGTCACCAAGAATACCACCAAGAGATACTAGAAGGTAGGGCACATATCTTAGGCTAGATAGCACTAGAGAGAGAGACCAAGAATCACCCCAAAAGATGCCCCTTCCTTTCTTGCAGCTACAGCTCCAGACTTGCGCTATACTTGAGAGAGTGAGTGAAGTGAGTGTGTACAAATGAGCTCAAGCAACTCCTACTTATAGTCCTTCTTGTCACCTGTCTCAATCGACTTCTCTTTCTGGAGGGTAATACTTTAATATTATTTATTTTATTGAGCCGGCTAGTCTTCTAGGGTTCTCACACATCCGTTTAGGGTTTCTCTTGCTTCTGAAATATTCTATTCTAGTCAAAAGTTACATATGGAGGTTAATACCTCCCGCATCTACCATAATATCAACACCTAGGAGGTGAAAAAAACCCTAGGGCATCTCCTAGTTTGCTTGGAATTCAAAAGGAATTGAGTAATGAACCTTAATGCTTGTTGGTTGTTGTTTGCATTAGGGTTGAGTTGGGGATTAATTAGGATTTACAATCATTTTTCCTTTCACCTCTCCTCTCTTCTATTTTCAAATTTGCACGAGCAGTAATTAGTGTACCAAAGAGAAAGAAAGTTTAATAGCCCTAATGAGTTTCTCTCTTTTCTTTTGTTAATTTGTCGATTTTTTTTCCACATAAATCATCCCTACAACAATTCTCATATAAACCCTAATATAGTAAGACACTTTAACTCCTCAATTAACTTAGTGGCTCCCTCATCCCTCCTATTTTCTCAAATTCTCCCAAAATTGGGTGGTGACTCCACTTCCTTTCTAAGTTATCAAACTTGGATCTCCCTCCTTGTAATAGCGTGATATCTCACTATAACTATCAAGCTACAAAAGGCACCACCACAAAGTTGGTCAAGTTGTTTGTGAGAAAAGGGAACACCAACACAGCTAGCCTCCCCTTCCCACACAATAGAATGACAAGTTTCCTACGCTCAAATTTTCAATTTCAAAATAAGAAAAGCCTCCAAACTGAGCAAGTTAATGATCGTTTGGAGCCACTCATTCCAAACCCCAAGCCAAGTGATGATGGATGGGGGCCAACCCCTAAGGAACATCATTACCCCCTATTAGCACACTTTTCCACCCTCCAATCAGATCTGATCGAAAGTAAAATCAGTGATGGGAAAGATGCTAGTTCAAGGAGAGAATGCCCTAAGTGTCACTAGCAAACCTCCTCTTTGTTCGGGCTAGTGTGTGCCAACCTCGGGGGGGAGTCCCTAGGTACCTCACTATTGATTTGGGTTTGATTTTTCTACAATAAAACACAAAAAACAGCAGCCAAATTTGTCTTGGACAGCATGTAAAACCGTCCAAGACGTTAGGAAAAATATAGTGTAATCACTTGGAAGGATCCCTGCAATGTTAGCGTGACAAAGATGAATAGAAAGAAGGATAGAAGACCACTTAAAAGATCGAAATTAATCACAATAAGAGGCTATGAGATACTAATCAATGCATAAAGTAAAGACACAATACCAACAAGAAACGAAAGCTCGATACAAGCACAACACTTCTTTATTAATGGATTGCCAGAGGGTTGATTGCACCACAGTAGACAAGCACAAAAACCAGTACAATGGTTATCCTCGCACAAAGAAAGAGTAGCTAGACTATAGAAGAAGAATGAGAGAAGAGAGAAAGAGAGTATGTATGTTGTTGCTACTGAAATCCGACCCTGGACACTGTAGATCTCACTCCAATATATAGGCATTGAGGGCACACTTCCCAAGAAGACAATAGAGGGCGCACATGTAAGTAATAATGGAAGGTAAGGCGCATGAAAAAGAGAGTAAGAGTGAAGTGAGTGTTGGTATTATGGTAGTTGCGGGAGGTATTAACCTCCACGTGTAACCTTTGACAAGACTAGAATATTCCGGAAAGCAAGAGAAACCCTAAATAGATGTGTAGAAACCCTAGAAGACATGTCGGCTCAATAAAATAATTAATCTTTAAGTATTAACCTCTAAAAGAATAAGTCGGCCTAGGCAGGTGGCAAAGAGCACTATAAATAAGAGGGCACTAGAGCTCATTTGTCACTCTCACTCTCACAACTACATAAGGACTAGTGGTGCGCAAGTTTGGAGAGGGAGTGCAGCTGCAGTTGCTGCAACTGGCATTTTGGTTTTGGTTGGACTTTCTCTTGGTTATGGTTTGGACTTTGTACTTGGTTTCTAGTTATTCTTGCTTGGTGGGCTACACTTGGAGAAAGGTGCGCTAGCTTTCGTCGGCTATTGATCTGCTACCGGAATTATTCCATCTGTCAAGGTTAAGGTGCTCAGGGGTGGCCTTTGTGCCTATGGTTGGGTGACAATATTGCTATATTGTCTATGGAAAAACGAGCACATCCCTTTATTTCTAACAGGTTATGGGCCCACACTATCTTCAGACAGTCCAACCACTGGAAGGTAGAATGGGAAGTTATTTGTTAAGCTTGTTATGGCACCAATTACAGCTACAGCTAGGTTTTTTGATTATGCATCTGCAACAAACCCTAACCCTTGTGTTCGGGCACTTCTGGTGAAGCATTTGACCTAATTCCTTGACATCCTAGTGTGCCCTGGCCTAGCGCACCTCTTGGTACTCTCAGTGAACAAAAATGTCATGTTTGAATCTTTGGTCAAAGTCAAAGTCAAATTTTGATTGGTCAAAGTCAAAGGTTGACTTCTAGTCAAATTGATTTTGTGGTCAAAGTTGAAATTTTAGAGTTTCTAGCTTGTTCTAATCATTGAATCTTCTCATTGAGTTTCTAATCTCTTCTTGTCAAGATGGTATCTAGTTTCAGATTGAAAGACGAGTTGGACGATGCTACAAGGTTTCAAAGGTATACACTTGTATATGCTATCTAAGTTATATCATCTAGCAAAACATGAGTGTGTTTGCAGGGAAAGTACTAGAGATCTTGTCCAAGCTGTAATCTTGGATTCAGTGCATTCAGAAGAACAAGTGCACCCTCCATAGCAGTTAAGGCTTTAGGTTCCAAGTTTGATTAAATTGTTAAAGCTTCAAATTTGTGTATATCAAAGGTGATAGTTACTACATTACAAATTGTGAAAGCAGTCTTTGAAAGATTCTATTATTGCTAGGTGCCATGAATACTTGATTGCATATGAATACTATTGATATAGATGCTTATTGTACTTGTTTGCAAGTTGAACTAGCATCTCCTTTAGATAGATATTCTTGTTTGTTGTTGTTGCTCTTGTTCCGAGCAGGTACCCTTGTGAAATATGTTTGATGAACAATCCTTGCAGAAGCTGTCATAGAAGAAGTTTATGAGGATGACACAATTGCCAAATGGGCAGCAATCAGAACAAATAGAAACAAACTTAAAGAGACTCGGAGGAGTCAGACTCGAAGGAAGTCAAAAATCAAAAGGAAACCCAAAACAAGCTTGTGACACTTTGTAGAAAGCAAAGAGAGATGCAGCAGACGGAAGCATGGACTCTCTCAGATAGAGGGAGTTGATCACAGAATTCCAAAAGAAGAGCATGCATTTGCTCATTCAGGCATGAAGCCAGGATTAGGAGGAAGCTAATCCCCAACGATATGATCCATTGAAAGATTCGTGAATACCATGAAGTATATGTCCATGTTCTTCATTGGAAGTAGTAGCCGTGATAAGCAGCACGTGTTCAGTTTGACTCTAGAAGAAGTCTTCTTCGAAAAGTAGCCTTGAATATCCTTGGTTGTCCATCTACATTTATGTTCATATGGCAGAAGGTTGGAGCCTTCAGGAAAGAAGGGCATGTAATATGTAGAAGATTCCATGGACTCCAACATTGAAGATAAACATGAGAAAGAACATGAAGATTCAAAGAAAGAAAGAAAAGTCAGAACAGCCAATTGAACCAATTTGAACCCACTAGAAGCAATCAAGCAGAAGGAATGGAAGGAAGTTGTGATGAAGAACAATGTATGTGAGAAATTGTGAAAAAGACTTAAGCATTGATAGATACAAGGCGAGACTCGGGGCTAGAGGATTCTCCCAGTAGGAGGGAGAAGACTACGATGACAGCTTGTTCTAGTAACCAGATATACCTCTACCTGAGCCATTATATCTCTTGTAGTATCCATTGGATGGAGTTTACATCAGATGAATGTAAAGACTATTCTTTTCAACAGAGTAATTAAAGAAGAAGCATATGTAGAGCAACCTCAAGGTTTTGAGTTATACCAAAAAGAGACCCCTGTATGCAGATGGAAGAAGACCTTGTATGGATTCAAGCAAACTTGGTGCAGAGCCTCTCATGTACAGCAGAAGCGTGGTGAAAACTTCCTATGACAGAGGAAGTATATTGAAATGGTTCTTCGGAAGTCTGGGATGATGGATTGCAAATCCATGGCAAACTCCCATGATGACAGATCTGAAGAAGTTGAGAGACTCTAATCCAGTAGACTCGTCTCTGTATTGGCAATTGATTGGCTCGTTAATGTATTTGGAGAATACTCAGCCGGATATTTGTTTTGTGGGACGTTTAAGTTATGATATACAGTTGCATGGATTTGTCGATTCAGCTTGGGTAGGGAGTGCAAATGACAGAAGAAGTGCTACTTGGATATATTTTAGTTTGAGCTTTGCCACGATGTCATGGGCCAGCAGGAAACAGAAGTTTGTTGCACTCAGCACTGTAGAAGCAGAGTATATAGCAGTTTGTCATACTTGTACAGAAGCAGTGTGGCTCCGTAAGTTGGTTTTTGGACTGACTGATCATGGGTTGAATTCGACCGTGATATATTATGATGATCAGAGCTACGTGACGCTTTCAAAGAACCCGATGTTCCATGACAAGTCGAAGCACATTGAGATCAAGCATCATATTCTTCATCATGAAGTCCAGAGGGTAGAAGTGGTTCTCCATTATAAGCCCACAAATGAGCAGATAGCAGATATTTTGGTAAAGCCTCTATCCAAGATGAAAAGATTGCGTACTTAAGGGACAAATTGGGGCTTGTGGAGACGACTTCCTTATTGAAAAAGGAAGAGATTACTCCCAGGTTGGGAGGGAGCACTGATATGTTATTGATTTATGGATAGTTATTTTCCAGTTCGAAAAATGGTCCAGGTTGGGCAAGTCCCTTCCAGTCCGGAAAGTGGTTCGAGATTTCTAACGGACAAGCATTTTCCAATTCAGAGAATGGTCCAGATCGGGCAATCATTTTTGTAATGAAAATGGTCCAAAAGATTGTTGATGTACCATATACAGCGATTCCCCTTGTGGCCAATGTGGGGGAATGGTCTAGGACAGTCATTCTTCTTGGCAGTCACTCTGAGTAGTGGTCAAGTAGAATGGTCCGCCTCATCGAGCAATCATTCTTTCAAAGTTCACAGTTTTGAGTAATTTCAAAGAATGGTCCGTATTGGAGGTTGGTCCAGGGCAGTCATTTCCATAGGAAATGGTCCAGACAGTCATTCCCTAGGGCAGACTCATTCTCTCCAAGTTGCACTATGATTAGTGCCGGAGGAATGGCTCAGTTAGGTGAATGGTCCAGGTTCAGCAATCAGGGACAGGGATTCCCTAGGGCAGACTCATTCTCTCCAGGTTGCACTATGATTAGTGCCGGAGGAATGGCCCAGTTAGGTGAATGGTCCAAGCTCAAAATTTAGGGATAGTTATTCTTCTAGGCTTGGGAAGAATAGTCCAGATAGCCCATGGCTGATGTTTTACTTTCTAAGGGCAGATGCTCTTCCAGATCTCACGGATGTGAGTGGAAGAATGGCCCAGATGACTCAATTTGTATCATGATATTGTTATGCAGGTTGATATCAGATGATATGATTGTTGTGGAGACTATATGTCTTTGGATAGTAGTTGTATGCTACTATGGTGGATGTGTTCCACTGGTTGTGACTATGTGTCACTGGTTAGTAGTCGTGTGCTACTAGGTGTGGTTGTGTACCACTGGATAGTAGTTGTGTACTACTATGGATAGATACAGTTGCGTTCTATTGAATGGCATTGTTTTGATTGCCATGGAGACTACCACTAGTGTTGGAGATGATTGTCAGCGAGATGGATAGTCAGTGTGTTGATGGACATACATTCTCCAGGCGGAGAATGGTCCAGGCAGCCCTGATTATTGGTGGACAGACATTCTCCTTATGGGGAATGGTCCAGGTTAACAGATTGTTGATGTACCATGGACAATTATTCTTCTAGGACATATGTTTGGATTAGAAGAATGGTTCGTCTCCCTGAGTTCTCAAAAGTGACCAGAGTGGAGAGATTGGTACAAGACAAACATTTTCCATGAGTTTACAGTAGTGGCCAGAGGGAAAATGGTCTAGGACAGTCATTCTTCTAGGACGTATGTCTGGATTAGAAGAATAGTCCTTGTAGCCCATGGTGTGGCTTCCAGCATCTGTTGGAACAGTACAGTTATTCTTATGGGACATATGTCCGAATTAGAAGAATTGTTCTTGTATCACTCTATGGAGTGAGTGACTTATTCAGCGTCATGCTCGATTACTCAGATGGAGTATGGCTTCGAGAGATGATGCAGTTGATGTTATCAAATGACACTGACAGTGATGATGTTGCTCGTGAATTGATCTACATGATCATAAGATAGCCCATGTGGCTATGATGATGCTACCAGTTGAATGGTATGTTTGTGCTCAAGACCATTACCTTTAATACCTCCCTAGCTAGAAGGGAGTGATGATATTATGGTAGCTACGGGAGGCATTAACCTCCATGTGTAACCTTTGACGAGACTAGAATATTCCAGAAAGCAAGAGAAACCCTAAACAGATGTGTAGAAACCCTAGAAGACATGTCAGCTCAATAAAAGAATTAATCTTTAAGTGTTAACCTCTAAAAGAAGAAGTCGACATGGACGAGTGACAAAGAGCACTATAAATAAGAGGGTGCTAGAGCTCATTTGTCACTCTCACTCTCACAACTGCATAAGGACTAGTGGTGCGCAAGTTTGGAGAGGGAGTGTAGTTGCAGTTGCTGCAACTAGCATTTTGGTTTTGGTTGGACTTTCTCTTGGTTATGGTTTGGACTTTCTGCTTAGTTTCTGGTTATTCTTGTTTGGTGTGCTACCCTTGGAGAAAGGTGCGCTACCCTTG
Source organism: Picea engelmannii (assembly GCA_009831015.1). NCBI lineage: Eukaryota > Viridiplantae > Streptophyta > Pinopsida > Pinales > Pinaceae > Picea > Picea engelmannii. The sequence goes on along the minus strand of ML785224.1, from coordinate 547,987 downwards.
GTTGGCTATTGATCTGCTACCAGAATTATTCTGTCTGTCAAGGTTAAGGTGCTCGGGGGTGGCCTTTGTGCCTATGGTTGGGTGACAATATTGTTATATTGTCTATGGAAAAATGAGCACATCCCTTTATTTCTAACAGTGAGAATGCACATAAGGTAAGAGGAGTGAAAGAGATAGCCAACTCCCACATGTGAGGGTCTTGAGAAGAGTGGAAGGTGTATGGAGGGTCTTGGGAAGAGTGGAAGGTTGCACTCTATTTTTTAGGGAAGAGGGTGCATCAAGGGAAAGAGTAGTGAAAGAGGAGGGCGAATATATGTGAGGAGATAAGGTTAAAGAGGAGTTTAGGATGAGAGATGTGTTAGGAACAAGGAGATAGGGAAGAGATAGATGGCGCATGGAGGGAGATGGTTGAGATGAGAAGGAGATGCACCACACGTGTGAGGGAGAAGGAGTAAAGGGGCGCACATGGGAAAGAAAGATAGATAATGAGAGAGGAAAGGATGCACTTTAGGGTTTAAAAGAAAGATTAGTGCATGGAGGGAAACAACAGGGAAATAGAGCACATGGTCTTAGCTAATATTGGATGAGGGAAGCATGTGCTAGCCAAGAGGGGGAGTTGCGCCCTAATTAATAGGGATGAGATGCATGAAAGGAGTTAAAAGGGAAATTAATGCAATTAATGCATGGAAAGTAAAGTAATGACGAGTGAAAGTGAGGAATAAGATAAGTTAGGCTTTAATTAGCCAAACACGCCCATGTAGACTTGCCACCTCATCCACACGCCCTTTTTTAATAATTAATTCCAATTATTTGCTTTAATCCTTGGAAACTGTGCCCCCCTCATTAATTAAGCCACCCAGCTGCCACATGTCATGCTACATCACTACCAAATGTTGAAATATGACCATGCCACTTGTTGCCTTTGGAGGCGACCACCCCTGTTATAAATAGAAACTGCTAAAAATAGGGGTTCGGCCCTAAAAAATAGTAAACTACCAAAAATGTCCAAGATGACTAGGAGACCACATGTCAAATGTCTAAATAAAGACACTGCTAAAAATAGAATATCGCTGCATGTCAATGATATCACTCATACGTTGGTGATGATCACTATTCTTTCTCTCTCTTTGCTCTTCACTTGTACTTGAACTCTCTCTCTTGGAGTCGCTAGGGCTCCTTGGGGTATCTTGGAGCATATTCGCAGTTTAGAGTTAGGGTTTATCCCTTGAAGGTTTGAAACTAGGGTTTTGTGATAAAACCCTAGGGTATCTTTGGTGGAGAAGAAGAGAAAAGCACATCTTACATTGGAGGAGTTGTTGGAGTGATTCTTGCATGTTGTAGCTCCTTGGTTGAGCTAGGGTTTTCATGTTTTCCCTAGATAGGGTTTTGGAGAGCTAGTAAGACTTGTATTAGCCTTGAGAAAGGCTATGGCATGTACATGTACATGTACTTCCATCTTGAGCATATAAATGAAGTTTTCAGCAGTCCAAAACTTGTGCATTTTCCAGATTTGATTTTCAACCATATATGTTCTTCATGTATAGTTACTTACAGCTATATATGTCTTGATGATTTGACATAAGTAAAAGGATAATTGTTAAGTGATTTGGCATCATCATTGAAGAATCTAAGAGCTGTTTTGCTGCTCATGTACATGTTGTTTTACTATTGTAAAAGTGAATTTTCAGATCTGGTTTAAGTGGGATAAGTTGTCCTAGAGGACTGAAACATAACCAGGTTGTTTGGTATATTTTCTCCTTGGATTGCCTAGAAGATTGGGATGTTAGAAAGTGAAATATTGTACTCTTTCTGCTGCTCTTTTATACTCTATTTCATAGCAGCCCTAGGCTCAAAATTCACGGGGTTAAGATCCAGGAAACCTCTAGTCAAAGAGGTGAAATTTCTGTTTTGCATTAAAATTCTAAGGGCACAGAAATTTCTACAAATGACAGTTACCTAGACTCGCGCAAACAATTTCAAAAGCAAAAAAGCCTCCAAAGCCTAAGCAAGGCAATGCCAATCATTCCAGAATCCAAAACCTGGGCCAGCTGATGATAGATGGGGGCAACCCTCAAGGACCATCATGACCCCTCCCTCCTAATGAAAGACTTATTTTGTGGCTATTGTTATGTGTGCCTCTTGTTTTTTGTGTCAAATGGCTAGACATTATGCTGCCTCTATTTTTATGACATATGGATTGTTATTTGCAATATTGTATGTACATGTGGCATTTTTTATGCTAGCTAATGGTCGGTTTTCATAGTGGTACCCCCTGTTTTAATTTTGCTAGTTGCAGTTGCTTAGTAGCCCACTTTTTTTGTATAAAATGCCCATCATGTACACTTATTGTTTATATTAATAGTCAAAGAAAGCATTTTATTTTAACAAAGTGTAATTGCATTCAGGAGCTAGGCTTTCATTGTGGTCTTTTTGTAGGAAAACACTCCACAAAGTACAAGCCATGACGTATAAAAGTCATTGCCCTCAGAAGGCATACACACGGGACACTGTAGCAGGGAGGCAGCTTTTCCACCATATTATTTTATAAATATGAAGAGGGAGACCAAGTATATAAATATGAAAAGTGCAGAGACCAGGAACCCTAGAGAAGAACTACAACTGTCGACTTGGAAACCCTAAAAAGTTTATTAAAGTAGATATAAATTTTTACAATAATATAGTAGCTAACCCTAAAATGTAATAAGTGAAGATAGTTATTAATAGGTAATAGTAATACTATTCTAATAATAATGTGTAATGATAATACAATAATTATAGCTATAAGCTATAATGCACAATAATAATATAATAATATTTTTTAGTAAGGACTAGTAAAGGGATTAATGTAGTAAACTGTAAGATTAGGTAATGTAAAGTTAAGGTATAATAATTATAGTAATAGGTTATAATATGTAATAATGATAGTACTAATAAGGACTAATACAGGAAAAAAAGTAAGTTTAGGTATAAGTTTAGGTAGTGTTAAGATAAGGTAGTAAATAATAATAATATTATTATGGTAATATTAAGATCTTAGTATATAAAATAATAAATACTAAAGTGTTATTAAAGTATAATATGTAATAGTAATATAAAGCAAGATTAGGTTAAACCTTATAAAGCATAACATAAAACTAATAAATTAATTAATAAAGGATCATTAATAATAGATTTTCTAGGACAAAGAACCTTAATACCAATCAAACATACTCAAAACCAGACCCAAGAGGGAAGAAAGACTGGGAGGAGATGGAACACAAAAAGGACCAAAGACCACGAAGGAGGACTAAGAAAAGAAGGGAGAAAGAAACCAGCAGAAAACGAAAACAACCTAAAAAACGCAGCAAAGAGAGAAAGCAGTAAGGAGGAGAAAGAAAAGGAGTAAGAAGAAGAGAAGAACAACAAACGAAAACCAAAAAACCAAAAACCAAAAACATAACTGAAAGGAGAAGGAGGAGACTTACCTTACCCTACCTGTTCACTCTATTGTTGATGAATGGAAGCCAGTTCTCACTAATCTCCAGACCTCCATCCCTATTAAGATTTGTCAGTTTTCTTGCATTCTTGTGATAGGGATAAACATGGAACAGCTGTGCTCTCATCAGACGCCGGAACTCTCCATGTTTTGTTAGCCAGATGTTTGCAAGTTTCATGAAGTGCTCCAAATGTCTCCGATTTAATTTTAGTTAGCCTTTTCGACAAACAGAATATAGAAACTGCTTGAAAATTGAGATGTAATAAATTCAGTTTTGAGTGTAGGACTAATGTTGTCCTGTTTGGTGGGGATGGAAGACCGTGCCAGGCAGTTTTGTTTTGGGTGAGGAATTTGTCACTGAGAATGTATAATTAGTTACGCAGCACGTGAACACATTATCACCTTCCTCAGAAACAATGGCAATTGGTGTCTTGAGATCCAAAAGAGGCTTCATCAGTTTGACTATATCATAGATACTCACTAGGCCATCATCGATACATAATAATATGCAATACAAGAATTATTCTCAATGATTTGTTATTCTGTATTATTTCACATATTTCACAGGTAATACACTTAATATGCTTAAAAACTATAAAACCGTCCCGTGCAACTGGTTGGTATAGAGAATGATGGCAGTCAGGACTTAGATTCTATCATTTGAGGTTCGTCCTGTGGTTTAGTAGATAGTTTTACAGCATAGACAATCGTGTATTTAGTTTAGCGACAACACTATAAGTTCTTAAAGAAAATGCAAGACAGGTTTCAGCTTTGTTTGTGGCAAAGGCATATCTTCTATAACCATTTCCAGCAGACCAGAAACGTGTTTCTAGTTTCTAAAATGCTTCCAGACCCCACAGACATTTCAGACAGTTTCCTTAAGGTTTCCCGAAACTGCTTGAAACTCGCCAGTTGTTTCCAGTGTTCTTTATTTTTCTTTTAACTTTGGAACCAAAAAAATGTGTTGAAAAACTGTTGCAAGTGTTTGATTTTTTCCTTGCAGTTATTGCAGAATTCAGATTTTGTGCTGCAGGGGTCAGATTTTAAATTACAGAGGGTTGATTTGAGTTATAGTGTCTCATCTAAAAGGCTTTCATAGATAAATGATACAGGATCTACATAAACTTTCCTTGAAAACATTTGCTACCGTTTCCCAAAACTAGTTTCCCCGTTCCATGCAGTTTTCTGTGCAGACTATCCCGGTATTTCCAACACGTATGAAGCCTTGCCACGCCGATTTCCTGCCCTTTCCGTTTCCCATTTCCAGTACTGGGGGACACATAGCATATGTTTCTAGGTCTGGATCAGGGTTTTGCCATGTTTATGTTAGAATTTGTTGCAGCAGCCAAGCTTCTACCCTGCATCAGGCTATGATGTCCCTTGTAATTATTAACCATTTCATTGCCGATTCTGGTTGCACAGCCATAGGGCTTCGAGCTATGCACTTCAAGTGGATGAATACTACGCGCAGCCTGTGTCATAACTGTTGGAGAATGCTCTTTCAAAAATTTATGCGTTTTCCATTATTTTAGGGCCCCTTATATACTTGAATAAATCGAACTAAGGGCTGTTTCACAAAGGATGAAAGAAAAGATAAGTATAGAGGGAGGCCTTCCAGCAGTCTCTTAAAGATTCCGGAGTGCAGTCGATCTCGGACTCTTTAAACATGCTATATTTAACACATTTTATCGAAATTATTTTCTCGTACCAGAAATACATTTTATCCGAAGCCGATTGATCTTAATGTCTGACTGAACAATATAAATAAAAAGAGTAAAAAGGTGATAAATAGAAAGAGTAAAAGAGCCAAAAAAAACGGTAAAGGCAACTCCTGCGGACTGTTATGTTAACCTAGCTCATAATAACATAAAAGTAGAGTAAGCTTAGCCCTAAGATAACAGACCTTTAATGGCCCTAAGATAACTAGCATACCTTAACATTTTCTCGCGACCGTCCCTGTGGCTTCTGCTGAAACCCTCTGCTGCGACCCTGGATGACATTTTCTTTATTTTCTCCGCAGGTTGTCCGTGAAAGCCGACGGGAATCGAACGCCTTACCTCCGAAAAGATGCGACGGTCCAGCCTCGTGGGCGCACACTGCCATTAATGGCTCGAGGCTTCGAAAACTAGCTAAAGCGTTCAAGCAATAAGGATCTCGCGCCATTTCATTAGACACTAGAATACCTCTAAATTTGTTGCGGATGCCATATTTACGATCACTGATCGCGAGGCAATCCGTGTATAATTGCTGTTATGCATCGGTAAATTTTCCCGGCAATTGTTTGGAAAGGGTCGTTACGCTGGATAATTGTTCTCAAATGAGTGACATAATGGCATTAATTCATCGTCTTTTCACCGTTGCTTTTAACAAATAAATAAAATAGTTAAAAAACCAAAAACGAAAACTAGCCAAGCAACTTAAAAGATATTTTCTAAAAGTTGTCGCTTTAAAAATTGATGTATATGAAAAGAAGGTCCATGGGGTGGGTGTCGCTTTAAAAATTGATGTGTAAGAAAAGTAGGTCCATGGGTGGCTATTATTATTATTTGTAATGTAATGATTTTTTCCCATTTTTATTATTATTTATTATTTGTAATATAGGAATGATTTTTCCCCATTTTTATTATTATTTGTAATATAGGAATGATTTTTCCCCATTTTTATTATTATTTGTAATATAGGAATGATTTTTTCCCATTTTTAATATGGTTATAAATTGTGTGCTCACAAATATTTTAATTAATAATTAATAAGGCAGTTAATTAGTGTGGGATTTGTTTTTATTTAATTATTTTAAATTTTATGAGTATTTTCGATTTTGTGACACTTCATATTTTAATTTATAGGAAAAAATATAACCACAAATCAATACCAAAAATAATAAAAAAAAGAAAAATAATGTTGTGCCCGCTCACAATTGTGATTATTGTGATACTTGTAACTCGGAAATGGAAGAGAGTAATCTAGTCACTTCACAAATTTTAACTTTGTCTAAGGCATTGACAATGACTAACAAAAATATGTATGAAAGCAAAAAGTCCATGAAATACATTAAATGGTCTTTAGTTTAAGAATATATTTAAATATTTTTTAAATTTATTTTAAAATAATAAAAATTTAGATATTATTTTAATTTTAAAATAATAAAAATATAATTATTAGTTTTATTTTAAAATAATAAAAAATATGTATTCAAAATATTATTAGCTTTATTTTAAAATTAAAAATATTAAAAGAAAATAATCTAATCTCATATCAATTGGTGTATGAGATTCTCTTCTTTGTGGGATAAGGGACTCTTTTATGTGGAGTGATTTGACTATTAAAGTATATGGAACCCACTTCTGGATTTGAATATGTGACCTCCAAAAATGCATGTTCTTAACCATTAAACTCACTCAAATTATGTTCTTAACCATTAGAGTCACTCAAATTGTAGCAATATCAATGTAAAGACATGATATCAATAAAAGTGAGACACTCTAGAAAAATAGAAATAAAAATAGGTTCTTTCAAACTTATTTTTCAAAAGATTCTCACCATAAAATATTTTAAACTTAATGAAAGTGAAGGATGGATTGAATCCAATCTCTCCTCCATTCTAACATTTGTTTTGGTGAAGGGGATGGATTGAATCCATTCTCCTCTATTTTAACATTTGTTTTGGTGAAGGCTGTCTTGTTTTTATTTGATGTGGATTTATGATTATGAACTTTTTTTAAGGTGTTTCTTTTTTAGAGTTTATACGATAGAAATATGTATTCTTGCCTAGCATTTTTGGATTAAACAAAAGAGAAAGGGAGTTTAATGCCTAGCTATTTGAGGTTTTTTTGGGGGGATATATGAACTTTCAAAGGGACTTTTAGTGCTTGGTTATTTGAGGTTTTTAGGGATACATGAGCTTTTAGGCTCAGTATGGTTTCATTTATGTAAGGGATTTTAATGTCTTGTTATTTGCGGCTTTTAAGGATATATGAGTTTTTAAGCTCAATAGAGTTGTATTTATGTAAGTAAATTATGGAATATATTAGTGATTTTCATTCAAAAATAATTTTTTATGTATTTTTTTTTTGGAAATACGATAATGTTAAATATTGTCAATATATACCTTAAGTATCATAGTTCTTTGTATCTAAGACAAAATCCCTTTGAATTTCAAGAAAACTCGTTTTAGTAGAGTCCTTCGAAATAATGGTTACTTCAACACTTAAATTAACATAACTTTTCATAAATTCCCTGGATTGGATGATAGGAATGATAGATGTTATCAATAGCATCGACGCAAATGACTTGGTAACTAGACAACTACTGAAGGCATTATGATCCAAAAGGGTAGTACCTTCATGATATCACAAACTGATAACGAGGTGTTGAGCACCCCAGACTTCAAACATATACACTCATGAAGCTAACACACCCTAGCTATAGAGTTATTCAACATTGTTTATCGATTATGATAGATGCACAAACTAGTCTCAGTACCACCGCCCATCGGGGTTTGATCAAGGCGTCAGTGGTTGAAGAAGGCAAGGCCTTAGTGGGAAAGGGAGCCCTCTTTATTGTTATGTTAAGTCTGGTTTTTCCTCCTTAGCCTAAGAGCACTCAGTTGTTACTTGGCTTCCTACTTTCTTTACTTATTTGTTGCTAGTTTTCTATCTACTTATTTGTTCTAGAGGTTTGTTGTGTTTTGTTCTTGGTTGGCACTTTGCTTATTGTTGTTGTTTTTTAGGACTTCTCCTCTCATATCCATTGAAGGATGCATCCCCCTCCTCATCTAGGAAAGATCAGAGCTTCATGAAGAGAGAGGGAAGGAAGGCCAAGCCCCTACTTCGCAAGGAAATGGCAAAGAGATTTGCAAATCAATGGGGCATCCTCGTAAATGAAACATCCCCTTAGCCTCTAATAGGGATGATGACAATGATGAAAATAATGAAGAGGAGGTCTTTGGGAAAGGCATTATGCCATACTTTGATGCCCATAACAAAAATATGCACTCGTCCTTCAAGCGTACCCACTCCGAAGAGGTCTACAAAGAGGTTGTTAAGATTGATGATGAAGCTTGGCTTAAAGCCAAAGACAAAAGGATGGAGGACACCCTCACTTCTAATTTTCCTCTAGAATATCCTTTGAACACCCATGGCAAGCACACCCTCTACAAGAATACTCTTAACATGGTGTGGCATATATGATCCTTTGTTTCCTCTAACCTAGATGTTTATAAAAAAATTACGGAGTCGATTATTGATATGATATATTATCTTGAAAGGACCTTTGATCCTCTTTCCAAGGAGCTTCTTAAGGATAATAGGGGGGTCATTCAGGTCAAAGCCCTCTTGGTTCAGTTGTTGCATGACCAGGATGAAAAGGTAGTGAAGACAAAGGAAAAGCTAGAGAACAATGAGAAAATCCATTTTTGTCCCTCATACATGTTAGCTAGTAATATAACTCATTGCAGCAAGTTAAGTCTCCATGATAAGCACATTAAGGTTTATGGTTTCAATGCTTCCCCTGCTTCAGACTATTATACTTCTCTCTTGCTTCCCTTGTATAAGGTTTATATTTCACTCTTCAACTTTGTATGGTTTAGTAATATAACTCACTATAACAAGCTAAGTCTCCATGATAAGCACATTAAGGTTTATTGTTTCAATTATTCCCCTGCTTCAGACTATTATACTTCCCTCTTGCTTCCCTTGTATAAGGTTTATATTTCACTCTTCGACTCTATATAGTTTATTGCTAGGCCTAAGATTTCCATTCTACATGCAAGTTGATGATCTTGTGAACATTCTCATGCTCTATCCTCTCGAACATTTTGTATACTATTGTACTCGACCTTTATAAGTATATTTTAAAAATTACTTCCAACTAATCCAAAAAAAGTCATAAAACTAATCACCCTAAACCTTTGTTTTATTGTCAAAGTCTTGATTGGCCACCAAAGTCCAACCTTATCTCCCCTTTATCCACAAGTTACTAATAATTGCCAAAATTCTCATTGAAAAGTAGATTAAAACCATTTTTAAACCCATAGAACTTTGAGGAATGTTTTTAATATTATTAAAGATAGATCTTGTCATTTGTAACACCACTGGCATTTAGAACGTGTTAACCCACAAAAACCAAAGTAAGCTTGATAATCTTATTTGCAACCTATCAAAGTTTACAAACAACATAATAAAACATAACAATTAACTTTTCTTTATTAATTAAGGTCTTATACACCAATGTTAGTCATAGTGGACAATAACATCATCATCGTCGGCGTTGTTGTCAAGGAGTTTGAAATTCCTTGTCTGTATAAAGTCTTGTATATTGACCAAATGGGTCGACCCATTAAAACAAGACTCAAAGAGCATATTATTAACACTAACCATGATCATAACTCTAAATATGGCACCATTAAATACGTCTTCCACACCAAATACCTCATTTGTTGTAAAAAAACCAAATTTATGGACAAAACTCAACTCTAACCCACCAAACTTGTTTAAAGATTTATTAAAATTGAAAAAAAAAACTTAATAACATTAATTATAAACATAAATACTAACTTAGCAAAATTTAACATTCTATCCTAAATCGCGTGAAAACCCTTAAAACAACCTCATAGTCCCCTACTTCAAGAAACTAAATTCTTTATGATCCCTATTAAAATATTTAAATCTTTAGATCCTCTCCATAATCTTGTGTCTCAATCTTAGCTTTTTTTTTCCACTTCCTAACTCTAATCCTCCACCAATCCGCTCATCCCATGTTTCCTAATGACTCATTGGAGTCATTATTATATTGTTTCTTCCTCTTCTTAACAACGAACCCACTCATCCCATGTTTCCTTAATTCTTACCATGTTTTTTCCTATTTCCAAAACTTTTTCATTATCCTCACTCCTTGCTACACTTACAACTCTTCTCACTAATCTAAACCATTGTAGCAAAGAGAGGTAGCAGGCCACACCTGCTCCACACTACCCTAAACCACCTTTAACACTGCTAGTCTAGAAGCTTTCAGGCTGATAAGTAGAAAGGTTGGGCCGCCACGGACGAACCAGGTAGCAAGCCACACCTGCTCCACACTACCCTGAACCACCTCTATCAACGCTAGTCTAGAAGCTTCCTCTCCCGGTGGGTGTTATTGGATAAATCGGTAGGTGCGGACACTAACTGATCTCCCTAGATCCACCTAGATCTAGAACAAAACACACCAAAACATGACGCTTTCCTTAAGTTTTAAATATTGAATTTACTAACTAAAGAGGGATAGGTGACATACCGTTTAAACGTCTCTTCCTCTCGCTATCGCCATCCTAGCTCCGTTCCAACACTCATACAATGATGATCCTGCAAAAGAACGCAACCAACCAAAGTGATAGGAATAGCATAAACTCAATATAAACTTATGTATGTGATCAAGGAATCATACAATAAAACACGACAAGCTTTATAGGAAAGAATCATATTAAATGTGAAAGAGAGATTACAACCATGGCCTTGATGTTGTAAGGTCCCTTCCAACTGTCCTTCGTTCCCCACACACTTCCATTCCAAGAATTATGAGAGCACAGATCTGATAATATTCACAATCTATCTTGACAAAGGCAAAACTCAAAGACACTCCAACCAAGCTAATAATTCCAAGCCAAATCCAACTTAGCCCTTCTCCATGAGAGCTCCTCTCCTTTTATAAGATGAAGAGAATAAGGTGAGGAGGTTAGGATGATCCCACTAAATGAATATCCAAACCATTCGAATGCCACCTCACCATGGAAGTTTCTCCTTCTAGAAGATTCGAGAAAACGCTCATTTTTCCCACGTGTAAGCATTCTCGCACCCTGCCTATAGAGAAGACTGTGAACTCCTCGCGACCTAGCTATGATGCAGCCTGCGAGAATCATGCATTCTCACACCCTAGCTATAATGCAACCTACGAACTTCCTTTTGTATAGGGTTTTTACAAAGGAAAATGCAACTTCTTTTCTCAGGAAAAGTTCTTCTCCCTTCTCTCTTCGGGAACTTAGGCCATTGACCCCTCTGAAGGCAACATATAGGTTTACATCATTAACGGTCATAGGGATGGCGAAAATAATGTGTAACAGTGGGACCTGCAGACTTTGGCTCCCACTATCCAGTCACAATACACGCAACACACTCTCTGTTTTTTACCTAGTGTAGTCTTACACACTGCAATCTATACTACACAGCTCCCCTCACTCATTTAGACTGATCACTCTGTCCTCCATACACCAACAACCTTACACTCTGCCACACTCTGTCACAATACCTAGAAAAACTTCTCTTCCTTGAGTCTCACAATGTTGGAGAGAGATGTTAGCGCACTAATGGGCGCAACTGGCGAGGCCCTCTGGAACAGTGAGGTACTCTTTACCATGACAGATGAACTAGCAAAATTTGCATATATTGTTCCCTACTTGACTGGGCCCTCCCTACATCGTTACTCCCCCATCGATCTCTCGACCCCTACACTGACCCCACCTCCTTACCTACCACACCCTCTGATCTCCACTCTTAACGATCTCCATACTCACCCTTCCTCCATGGTTCTCCCGCCCCTTCTAACATCCCTCATGACTTCTGCACAAACACTCTCAGAAACCCACCCCTCTTTTACTCTCCCTGGCACACTACCATCTGAACAATTGGTTCCCCCTACTCACCGCAGGGATAAACTCCCTCTATTTAGTGGAGATCTGCACGTTTTCCCATACATAAACGTCCAACTGGTGAAAGTTCTATCAGAGGTTTAAAATCACATATTAGACCCTGGAGCTCAAAAAAAAAAAAAAAAAAAATGGTGCTAGGGAATGATATTGGTCTAGAGGACTCTATCTCCCTAAGTCTTTGTGCATTAGTGGGCAGGATCTCCTATAAACACCTCTGTCGATCTAACCTCGCAACATGGGTGCAAACAACCTGGTGGCCATTGTTGGGCTATGTCCCGGAGATCTCCCATCTGACTCGTGGTTGGCTCTGCTTTCAGTTTAAAACACTGGAGGATTCTACTTTCATTCTGGAGTGACTTTAGACTTTGGACGGAGGTAGCCTTATGCTCAAGCACTGGCGAACCAACTTCGACCCTTCACGAGACTACTTCCGACTGAGGCATTTATGGGTTCTCCTCCCTGGACTACCACTACATTTCTGGAACCAAAAAGCTCTTGAGTCCATTGGTAATACACTGGGTCGCTTCATCTGTGTGGAGCCTCTGTCACTCTAAGACTCAAAAAATAAGATGGCAAAATCCTTGGTGGAGATTGATATACACGATGAACTGTTAGAGACCATTGACATTGAATGGAGAGGACAACTCATCTGACAAAACCTGGACTATCTTGGCATCCCCTTCAGGTGCACTCTCTGCAGAAAAATGAGCCACCTCATAAACGATTGCACAGGTCACTTGGAAGAGGAATAGATGGAGGAAACTATGCTCAACCTCTCCAACAAGATGGACTATTCGGTTGTAAACACACAACCATCCTATCTAAATCTACCAGACTTTGGAGATTCAATCGACACTGAATCAATCACCGGTAAGCTCAAAACCATTTGCCCCTCTCTTTTCAACTCACCAACCTCCTGGGAAAAAGATATTATAGATTCTGCAACTTCTTGGCTACCCGGTGCCACCTCTCCTCGACCCGACCACATACAGCCTACTCTTTCCCTGGTTTCTCCCCTCTTACATCTCTCCACCTGCATGCATGATGAGCAACAAACCTATATTGTGATCTCTCCCCCCTAAAATAATAGCACAAACCTCATTCAATCGCTTCCTCCTCTGGCCACACATTCTACACATGTTTCCTCCAGTTCGATCCCTACACTAGACACACTTTCTACACTTGCATGCTCCAACCTGATCTCTCCACTAGCCACACTCTCTACACCTATTTCATCCATCTCAATCCCCCAAACTACTGCGCCCCTGCCTATTGTCATAACTTGGGCCTCTACCTCAAGGGAAACTCCCCTGGTCATGATCCACACTTCTTCTTTCGAGTCTGAGCGCCTTGATCTTGAGCCTACTGTACAAGAAACGATTCACTACTTATCGGGCACCAGTGAAACACAACCAGGGGACAACACACTCAGTGAAATGTTGGACTCACTCCTCTTGTCATACAAAGAAGTGCTCTCTCCCTCTCCCTTGCCCACTTACTTGGGGAATTCGGTACACAAGACACCTTTTGCGGAGGGGACTCCGGGATTTTCGGCAACTTCAGAATCGGTTCAGGAAAAAGAACACACTGGGTCCAAAGGATTTGGACTTGAACACTCGTCGATCAAAACAAGAAGTGCCCAACGCAAAGAGGGTCATAACTTACCTTCCTCCACATATTCTTCTTCACAACTCAATGATTTTGGGGCGCCCAGAGGCAGGAAATCCCTAGCGCGAGCCAAATAATGATAATAATCTCCCTCAATATCAGAGGGGTAGGGGGTGGCCTTAAAACCTCCACGTTCAGAAGACTACTCTCTCAGTATTCCCCTGACATCATCTTCTTATAGGAAACATTGGTAGATGGGCAGAAAGCCAGATTCTTCCTTAATAAGTTCCACCCAGACTGGCATACATGCTCTGTTAACTCTTTGGGTAACTTTGGAGGTTTAGCTATCGCGTGGGACTCTACAAAATTCAACTTATCTCCCTTCTTGAGTTATGGAGATATTCTTCTTTCTGGAACCAGCCGATGGAACAATCAACAGATTAACCTTCTCAATACCTTTCGCCCTTGCCTTCACAGGAAAAAAATTTGGGACAAAGTGGAGTCTAACGGCCTCCTCGATTTCACAAATTTGATCATCGCTGGTGACTTAAAATTCACAACCAACTCAGGCAAAGTCTAGGGTGCCTTTGCCGCCCAGGACCAATTGGCTGAATTTTTCAACGCACTTTTCCTAGCTCATGATTTGGTTGACTTCCACTCAAAAGTCTTGGCACCAACCTGGCACAATGACAGAGAGGTATTGGCATCCATCTCCAAGCATCTTGATCGCTTCTACATTTCAGAAAGTCTTGTTCCAGTGGACGATGAGATCAGATCTTAGGTGGACTCACCATTTTTGTCAGACCATGCCCCAATCTTTTTGCAATTTGGCACACCTGCTGTGCATTTTTCCCTTCTTTTCAAACTTAATTCTTGTTGGCTAGTCGAGGAAGGTTTTAATGCTATTGTATTTGTTGTTTGGAATGACCCCATATTCCTGAGAGAAACAAGAATACAACAACGCTTTACTTGGAAGCTAAAGCAACTAAAATCACACATAAAAGTTTGGGCCACTCATCATAGGCAACACACACTACACCGACTACAAGTGTTGGAGCATAGCATTAAAGATCTACAACTTATCGATCCATTGGACAGGCACGCTAGGACCAGGCACCAACATTTAAAATATTTAGAATCAGAGAGAAATAAAATATTGCTTGCAGATGAAGCCTTGTGGAGGCAACGGTGTAGAGCAAAGTGGATACAGTGCGAAGACCTCAATAACAAATTCTTCCATCGATATGCAAGCTCTTCCATGAACAAAAAACATATATGGGATATCTTGGATGAAATAGGCACAAAACATTGTGGACAACAAGCTATTAAGGATGCAACATCTAGTTTCTTTAAAGCCTTCTACGAGGCAAAGCCACAACCCACTCTACAGAAACATGTTGATGTGGCTCAACTCTTCTCTCGCTCAGTCACATTAGAGGACTCTGCATACCTAGACAGACCCTGCACTCTACAGGAGGTTATGATTGCTTTAAAATCTTTCACTTCGAACAAAATCTCGGGCCCCGATGGCTGGATCGTGGAGTTCTATTTGCACTTTTTCGATTTGGTGGGGACAGAACTCTTGGAGCTTGTTCAAGACTCCAAACTACACGGTAAGGTTATTGAGGCAATAAACTCCACCTTTTTTACTCTTATCCCAAAAGCAAATCACCCGTCTACCTTCGACAACTATAGACCAATTGCACTCTGCAATCTTTGCTACAAGCTCATTTCAAAGATCATTGCAAATAGAATCAAGCCCATCCTCTCGCAATCTTTTTTAGTCGAATAACTAGGCTTTTTAAAGGGACGACAAATCCTTGATGATGTTGGCTCCACACAAGAATGCTTACACAACATTAATCATAAAAACTCTCTTTCTCTCATCCTCAAGCTTGATCTAAAAAAAACATGCGACTGCATAGACTGGGACTTCCTTCGACTGATTTTAATCTAGTTTGGATTCATCCAAAACACTTTAAAATGGATAACGAGTTGTGTCACTAGTGCAAATTTTGCAGTGTTCATAAATGGAGAACCCTCTACTTTCTTCCACAGTGGTAGAGGCCTTCGGCAGGGCTGCCCACTATCTTCACTCTTATTCATCTTGGTCATGGAAGGTTTAAGTCTCCTCCTCAAAAAAAGCCATGCTGAAGGTAGGATTATAGGGATAAAAGTTTCAAGGTTAGTTAAAATCCTGCACCTCCTTTTTGTTGACGATGTTCTCATAATGACCAATGCCATCTTGCTCGAATGGAGGGAAATATCTAGACTCTTAAAGATCTTTTGCTCTGCTTTGGTCCTTCAAATTAACTGGACCAAGTTGACCTTCCATTTCGCGAACATTCAAGAACAAAACTTGGATCATTTGAAGGCCATCTTTCCACATACCTTCGTCCACCTCTCCATTGGCTTCAAATACCTTGGATATTTCATTAAAGTTGACCATTACAAGACTACAGACTGGGACTGGCTAGTTACAAAGGTGGAAAAAAAAGTTGGTCACTGGTGCAATAGATGGCTCTCCATTAGAGGCCGCTACACTCTCTTAAAATCAGCTCTTGAAGGTCAACCGATTTACTGGATGGCGCTCTCGACCATTCCCACATCGGTTCTGGAAAAACTCAGAAAACTTACCTGCAACTTCCTCTAGTCAGGCAGCAAGGACCATCACAAATTACATCTCTGCAACTGGGAATCGCTGGAAAACGGAAATTCAAAGGTGGTTGGGGGATAAGGAATATCTTCAAATTCAACCAAGCTCTGGCCGCAAATTTCCTCTGGCGCACCTTGACTTCTAGTGGCATTTGGAGTGATGTCATCAAAGACAAATACTTACCTTATATCTCTGTCGCTTCATGGCTTCTATCTGGACACCCTCACATAAGGAATGCTTCTCGGACTTGGAGGAACCTCACAAATTCGACACACTGGATCACAAGATGGCTTTGCTAGAAATCGGGCTCCGACCACTCCATTATAATTGGCAGAGATCGCACACTTGGACTCGGCCTTGCATCCATCCTCTCTCCACATTTAATATCTCATTTAAACTCAAAAAATACCTGCTATCTCTTTCAAGCCCGACTTTTCAGCGATTCTGGGACCCCGACAACAGGTTGGAAATCCTGTAGCGATCTAGAACTACCAACTGATATGGCAGTGGAGCGGGAAAACTATTGTTTGGAGCTTACTCGTGTGGGCATCCTTCTAAATGATGTGGAGGATCAAATGTTGTGGGATGGAGGAGACAACTCTGGCCTTTTATCGGTAAAAAAATTATATTATGCTATTGTGAATACAGCCTCGCAAAACAACATCACTGGTTGGCGTAAACATATATGGAATTGGAAAATACCACTTAAGATTAAGCTATTTACTTGGCTTAGAGACGAAAACAAAATCCCCACCTAGGATCATCTTCAAAAAAAAGGTTGGACTGGCCCAAATACATGCCTCTTTGCTTCAGGGACGAAGAGACAATCGACCATCTCTTTACTCAATGCCATTTCACCTGCCTTGTCTGGGACAAAATATTTTTAGACAACCACTTAAACACTGCATGGATTGGGACCTCCATCTCTACTTGCTTCGATCATTGGACATCCATTGAAAAATATTACAAACTTCTTCCACCACTGGTCAATTGGTATATTTGGTTAGCTAGAAACTTTAAATTTTTTTAAAATAAGCCACCCTCTTTTAGTGTTGTTGCTTATAAAGCTCTTGGCTTGTTTCAAAATTGGAAAGACATACACCCGAACACTGTGAGAAAAAACACATTAGTCAGCCCCCTTATCTCAAAAGATACTTTGACGGGGTGGTTCGATAGTGCAACTCAACAAAATGGAACTTTGAGTGGTGCAGGTGGACTGATTAAACTCAATATTAACTCTATTTACAGATGGACTCTCTGTTGCGGCCCAGGCACCAACACAAGGGAAGAACTATTGGGTGTCAGGGCTACACTTCACTTGGCCTCCATGCTAAACATGGAAAACCTTCATTTGATCGGAGACTCCAAAGTTATCATTTATTGGCTAAATCACCAAGGTAAGCTACAAACCATCACTCTCTTGGCCTCAAAAAATATAATTAGATTACTAAATCGCCACTTCAAGAAACTTTTTTTCTCTCATTCCTCCCAAGAGTTCAATAGGGAAGCGAACATGCTATCAAAGACAACTTTACAGAGAAAAGCAGGTGTGCTCAATTATAACCATTGGCTGGATGGTCATGAGGGACCCATGCATGCTACCAATTTTTTTTTGGATTGGAGGCTACAGTTTTGTCGGCATATTTCAGTATATTCTCAAAATATATACTAAATCTTCGCAACAACAAACTCTTGTATATTCCGCAAAACTCCATTTTACTTATTTCATAAGATCTGTAGTAGTTTTCTGAATTTTTTCTCATTCATAAATTTGATCTCTTGCCAACTATCATGACTTGTAGACCATTTGTTCGTGCAAGATATACTTGTCAGCGATATCACTCCGTTCATGTATCTTGATGTGAGAACACATAATATTTTCAAATATAATTGAGTAATTTTTTCTGTTGGAAAAAAACTCTTCTCACTCCAAATTTCCAAGTGCACTCCTCTTAAAGTAACCCTATTCCTCATCTCACTTTATGTATGCTCACTTATTCCACTTATCAATTTTAATTTATCACAATTAAGCATATAATAATAATTTATTTACCTTTAATGTCTTTTTATTTTTAAAATAACATTGTAATTTATATTCCTTTAAATGGCTTAATGTCTTTTATTTGTTAAACAACAACTTAATTTATATTCCTTTAAGTCAGTGAGTAATGTTTAAAAAAAAATCATTATTCTGGTCCACACTTTTCAATTATATTTTTATCACGTCATTCTTTTTATATATATAATTTTTTAACGATGAGAATTGTTTTATGAAACAATGAATTTAATTTTTCATACAAATAAATCCAAAAATCACATTAATAATATTTTTTTTAATATAGTTATTATATTTATTTATATAATAAAATTTTGTTATAATGATATATTTATATAATAAAATTTTGTCAATTAGATTTAGTTTGAGTGGTTGGAAGGAATGTTCTTATCCACTCTATCTAATTCAATTCTCACGAGTGATATGTTGAACTCATAATAAGTTTATTATTGTAATGACTTTGAATCACATTATTAACATGCCTTGTACCTTGAAGTTTTAGGGTTTACCCTAAATACCATCCTTGTCTTTTCGGAGACATCCGATAAAATTAATATATATATATATATAATGTTACATTTAATATGAATTTATCTCAACCTCAAATTTATTTATTTATTTTTAAATAAAAAAGGGGGTGGATCCTATTATATTAGCAAAAAGAGCATACAGTGACTGTTGATGACGCCAGCTGTCCCGCCTGAACAGGAAACCAGGACAACTGGGTCTCCTGTGCCAGGTGCAACTCTGTTACCAAAATATACATGTGAATGCCCTGCCCGAAGGAAACCAGGGCTATTATGCTAATGAGTTTCAAAAAGGAAGCCATAACTAGACATAAAGAAACTGAGTACGCTAACTAAACTGAGACAACAGAGATACTTCTAACCAGAAGCTTCGATGAATCTATTTGCCCATGCGTGGCCGTTCGTTCCTCTTCTGACGTCAGCCTGCTGGGAGCGAGTACGCATGCGCGCACGTCGGACACTGCCGCTGCGGAAGATTCTTGGAGTGGGCCGCAAAGAGCATGTCCAACCTTTGGTCCATCCTGGCGAGGCGAAAAACTTGGTTGTCCATCAGATTCTGGAGCTCAAAGATGAGTGGGAGGTGCCATAATTCAGAGAAGGAAGGTTGTTCCAACCCTCCGCTGTCGTCGGATGCTCGTGTCCTGGAGTCCCCCGTTGCTCGGGTCGAAAGTCTTGGTGGCTCTGCCATCCTTGTGGTGTCGTCGGGAGGGGTTTCCTCCTCCACAATATAGGGTGGGAAGAGGTCCTCCGTGCTGTCGGCGCTGGGGTTCCGCAGGGTGTCTCCGGGCGGGAGCTGGCTTTCCTCTACGCATGCAATCGAGGGGTGGATCTGCATAGCCTCCTCCAGACTAATTTCCTCTACATACGCCATGGGAGGCGTCCATGGCCGCCTTTTGCATCGGGTGGACGCTAAGGCAATTGCTCGCTCAAATTTCTGTATGCGCTGGTGTCGGGACTCAGCCCTGTACTAGGCGGCCCCTCTGCGGGATTTCCCTCTTAGCCTTGGCATTGTGGAGACCCTGGAAGGGGTCCGAGTTCCTGTCAGATTGGCCTCTCCTCTCCTAGACTTCGGCGGAGGTCGGAATTGTTGCTCGGACGGAGTGAACACTGCGAAAAGCCAATGCTTCTCTTCCCAATTCATCGTCGTGATTATACGCCATGCTACCATGACCGCCCAAGCCATTAAGGTTGGGTGTTGAGTGCTCTGTCGACTGGTACATCTCCCTCGCGCGAGAGGGCTCATCAAATGGAGGTGGCTGGTGCAGGCCATTGCTTAATTAATGGTCGAAGGGCGCTCGCCGGTTGATACATTAAATGGGCGTCCCAGCGGCCGCCCATGTGTCCACTGATGCCCTCATGTCACCCCATCCGGGGGCTCAACCTCAAATTTATTAAACATAAAAAAATATATATGAAAAAATGAAACATAAACCTCTAATACAAAATTAAAATTAATTTATGTTTGGTTTAATAATAATAATTATTATTATTTTATTTATAGGTTGTTTCAAAGTGAAATTTCTTATGAGAACTATATTTTGAATCTCATGGAAGTTTAAATTCCCTGTGGAAGTTTAAATATGGTTAAATCTTATTAAATTATCAACCAACTATTAATATAATTGGCAATGGAACTATCCTCCATCTAAATATTATGGAGAAAAGGGAAAAACTCTATAAAAACTAGTTAGAAAAAAAAATATTATACATTACTTCCTCTTAAATTTAAAAACATTCCCCCTCTTTTAATACAAGTGAAATAAAATTTTATTTAAAATAAATAAAAAACTATATAATAAAATTTTGTTCACTTAAAAAATAACAAGGGTTGCATGGCTACTAAGTAAATTTGAAAATGAAGATAATAGTTAACATGAATAGTATGCTAACAAATGAGCTAGTTTCATAATCTTAAAAGAAATGAGCTTCTTACAAGAATTTGACACAGACTCACAAGGGATGGAGAAAGCCTTATTGCTCCACGAATCACCACGATATCTTGCTATGATTTTACTTTAATGTAGTTGTCATATAGTTTTAGGATTAATCTAAATTTCTTTCTAGTTAAGCTAAACAAACCAAATACAAATCTTATTTAAAAAATAAAAATAAACATTTCACATTTTATAATATATATTTTAATATATATAATATTTTACTATCTTAACATATATATTATAAAATATAATATACATTTTAATATATAATATATTATTTGTTAACATATAATAATAATAATAATATATAATGTAATTTATATAATATTATAATATATATTGTAATGCATATAATATTTTAATGTGTTGACATATATATTATAAAATATATAATATATATTTTAATTTATATAATATTTTAATATGTTATGACATGACACATCTAAAATATCAATATCATTATTCATTTTTTTTTTTTATGTTGAGAAATGTAAATTTAATTTTTTTTTTATTGTGGTGGTGTAATAAGTACTATATATGTTGTACAACTAATTAGAATTGTTGTTATTGATTATGGAATTAATTTTAAATATTGAAATACTGAAGGCAACGATAAGACTTGAAATATATTAATCAATTAGAGATGAGAAAAATAAATATTTTTACTATATGAAAAAATAAATATTTATTTTTTTAAGTTAAACATTGCATTTTACAAACAAATTTAAAATATAAAACAAATTAATTTCAAATCAATAACAAACTCATTGCTATAATCAACTAATAATAATAAAATTATATAATAAATTTTTGTCCCTTCTTTTAACACAAGTGAAATAAAAATTTATTTAAAAAAAAAATACAATAACTAACAAAATTTTGTTACATATTCGTATGATGAGATTTTGTTACAATATAATGTCCATGTGATAGGATTTTGTTACACCATCATAATATCATGATGAGATTTTGGTACGTGACATATTTGTACGATGAGATTTTCTCCTTTCGTTGAATCTAAAAGAGACAAACAAGGGGAATACACAAAGAGAATGGAGTAGAAGGTCATTGGAGACTTGAGGACGTGGGGCGTACCACTAGATATTGGAAATGAAGGTGGTCGGTGATATAATAATGTAATATAAGTATTGAAGATTTCTGTGGTTACACATGATCTTGAAAGCGTTTTTATTTAAAAATGTTTGAGTGATTTTTGTTCACATGTTTTAAGAGAATATTTCACTTCTTATTAATGTTTTAAGAGAATATTTTACTTACTATTAAGAAGTTTAAGTATGATGAGTAAAGTGTTTATTTGAATTATGTTAAATAAAATATATTTGTATGATTTTAGTTAACTCTCTTATATTTGTGTTTCAAAATTGTTAGTGTAAACTTTAGTGATAATGTGTTGAACATTTCAATTATGCTAGAATTGTGGTTAAAGGGATTAGTTTTCGATTTTGTGTTTAAAAAAAAAATATAATATATGTTAATGACTACTATAACAAAATTCCATATCTTTGCATATGGCATTAAATAACAAGTACCATCTGAAATAAGGTCGATAAAGCAAAAATAATGGCATCATGTATTTTATTCGTGTGGAATGGGACCGTTTCACTTCAGCATTAAAGACTACGGGCATTTCCCTCAATGATAATCCGGATGCTCTGAGGTGGGTGGGAGGCGATGCTACAGGCATCATTTCTGTCAAAAATATTTACATTGCTCTGCTTTCTCAGCAAGGCCACGAGTCAGACTCCTCCTGGTTCACTCAGCTATGGATTTGGAAGATCCCAATCAAGTTTAAACTCTTTATTTGGCTTGCAGGCAAAGGAAAATTATTAACGTGGGATCAACTTTGCCGGAGGGGTTGGGAAGGGCCCAGCCTTTGCCCTCTCTGCCGCCAAGCCCAGGAAGATATTAACCATCTTCTAATTCACTGTCTTTTCTCTCTGGAAGTTTGGAAAAACACGTTAAACTACTTCAATCTCCCTTTTACTTGGAGCGGTGATACAATCTCTAGTTGTTTCAATTCTTGGCACTAGAACAAATCCTCGCCGAATTGTTTGGCAGTGATATTAAGCTGGAACCTTTGGATTGAACGTAATTGTGCGTTGTTCGAGGATCGGATTCCTTCCACGCTGGCTGTATTCAAAAGAGTCCTTGCTTCCCACAACTAGCACCCTTCTACCTTGAAGCCCTCACTCCCCAAATTCATTGTCCTGGATTTGCCAGATGGTTTTACTCTGGCTTGTTTTGATGGAGCGGCCCGTACAAATGGTCTCTGTTGTGGAGCCGGGGTTTTTTTCAAAACACATCCGGCGAGAATTACAAAGTGGTATCTCAACTGTGGTCAGGGGACCAATACCAAAGCGGAGCTCATGGGACTTTGGGTCTCCCTCTTTCTTGCTTCTTCATGGTCCATCTCGCATCTCCTTGTCCGTGGTGACTCGAGAGTCATCATAGACTGGATTACTCACAAGTCAAAGATCAACGATGTCCACGTTTCTTGTTGGAAACAGAAATCGCGTGAACTCTCCAAGGGCTTCACAAACATCAGATTCCAACACTTTCCTAGAGCTTTTAACCGTGAGGCTGATGCTCTCTCAAAAAGAGCGCTTCTTGAAGTGGCTGGGAAACTCTCGCTCTTCCACTGTGATAGCGGGATCGAGAGCTCGACAACAATTCTGGATATCTTCTTATCGTTGATTGGCTTCGCTGACTCCTGTCTTATTGAGTTTTGTGTCATATCTTGATCTGTTTCGTTGTTATTGATTCGTCTTGCCCTGCTGTTATGAGCATTGATGTATCACTCATGTATTTGTCCGTTCCTTTTCTTTTTTGATTTGGTGCGAGGACTTCTGACCATCTCATCACTGATTGGCTTTGTATTCGTCTTGTAAATGATTTTATACACTATATAAAATCGAGTTAAATTTTTCATGAAAAAAAATGTATTTTACTCGTGTTATACCAAATGGCACTTGCCATTTGTTACAATTGACATAAAGATATCCTCTAGTGCCATTTGGTACTACTTGTAGAAATATATCATCCACACAAATACCATCTATTAATATTGAATGATTATATTTACCCTCCCCCTATATACAAATAACTATTTATGTTATAAGGTGTTTTTTTTCTTTGTTAAGTGTACATCTTTGATGTAACTTATTGTTGTGTACTAATCATTTATCAAAATTTGACAGCCATTCATGTGACTTTGACTATCTATTCGTAAAAAGCTTCATTATTTGGTGTGAAACATTAAAATTTTCACATTGATGATTTTTAATTTAATTTGGGAAAGCATGACATAATGAAAATAGAGGTAGCAGACAAATTATAAGACTCTCTATTGGTAAAAAGATTCATTATTTGGTGTGAAACATGAAAATTTCCACAATGGTGATTTTTAATTTAATTTGGGAAAGCATGACATAATGAGAATAAAGGCAACAAACAAAGTACAAGAATTGATGGGTTGGACTCGAATATATTTAGGTCGAAGTCCCATGTTACTATGGGAGTGAGAGAGGAATCTACATAATGATGTGATGTAATGGCACCTCAATTATTTTAGAACATTTGGGTTTTGCAAAAAAAAGAAGAGAAAGCATCACCGGTGAAGAATACCACAAACAGATTGTTGTAGGCATGAAATAATAAATCTCAAATAGATTTTTCCTTAGCCATGTGATTTCTCATGGACAATGCTTCATGTAGGAGACTCAAATCAAATAAATAATAGGAAGATCACAATGAACTCCAAAGATCGTAGGTCGAGCACTTAGAAATCCAACAAACCAGTTAGATACAATGGTGGGAAGGACTTACTAGAAACTCATCAAATCTCTTAGATGCATAGGTGGTCCCATATTACTATGGGAGTGAGAGAGGAATCTATGCAATGATGTGGTGCAATGGTGCCACAATTCTTCCAAAACATTTGCCTTGGCAGAAAAAAGAAAAAGAAAAGAAAACACCACTAGTGAAGAGCACCACAATTACATTGTTATAGGTTTGAAATACTAAATCTCACACTATTTTTCCTTAACCATGTGACCCACTCATGGATAATGTGTGCCTCATGTAGGAGACTCAAATCAAATAAATACTAGGAAGATCACCATGAACTCCAAAGATCATTGCACTTAGAAATTCACCAAATCACTTAGATACAATGGTGGAAAGGACTTACTAGGAACTCATCAAATTGCTTAGATACATAGGTGCCAAGGGTTTATTGGTTGCTAGAGAATTCCAACAAGTTACCTAGTTTGAAACGATTCCATAGAAATTTCCCGATGGCTTGATTTATTATTATTTTTTAAATTTATTTCATACTCCGTAAAATTATTTGAAATTTATTAATAGTAATTGAATCACTAAACCTTTTTTCCAGTAGTAAAATTTATCACTTATATTAATATATAATTTGTTCACATGGCAAAAATACAATGCCAAAAAACCTACAACCTTCAATGTTTCTTTCAACCTTCAAAACTGTGAAAGAACAAATTGAACTACATTGGATTCAAAAGAGAAGGGTCCATATGTAATGATAAAGAAGTTACAGAGGTTATGTCTGTCTCTTTACTAAACATGTGAGTCCTCAAAATAGAAAGTAATTGTCAAACTTTCGTTGCTAAGATAGACAGATAAGTACTAAAAGAGATTAAAAAAGAGAGTGGGACCCTCATGTCCATCAACCCAATGGTTGTATGTGATTTTTCCTTCTTGTTTATGGACAACAGACTTTGAAAGAAAATCTACTTCCTTGTTATGCTCTCGGTAGATATGGGTGAAGTTGATCTTCCTAAAGGTGGATTATAACTCTTTGATTATGTCCTTCCAGCCCAATAGAGAAATAATCTGAAGTTTCCTCTGCTATTCAACCAGTCAATTATGATTCCGGAGTCCTCAAATATTTGCAGTACTTTAATGTTTAATCTAGTTGCCAAATGGAAAGTAGCCTAGACTCCAAGTAATTCAACCCTGGTGTTTGTTCCTGGACCACAATTGAAGGTCCACCTGTAATGAGAATTTTTAGTTATCCTTATCAAACCCCCTACTCCACTCTGGAGACCATTTGATTGCGTTACTCCATCAAACCAACATGTGGGCATGCCTTCATGTATGTGGATCTTGACTTTATTTTTTATCACCACTTTTGTTGGGGTTATCCAATTTGTAACCATACCGAACATTTTGTAAACAACTATGCTTACAGATGGATTCCCATTTTCAAAAGCTTTCCTATTTCATTCCAGCCAAACAAACCAACAAACCAGAGATGGAAGGGAGGGGTAGTTTCTCTCTTTTCCTATCATCATGATAAATACCTATCATCGTTATAAATTTGCACCATAGAGAGTGATCATAATTGGTCAATAGGGTCACCTCCCTTCTTCCCTTTTATAGGACACAACCGAGAGGAAAAAGTAACTCACAAAAAAATGAACACTATCCTCTTAACTTTCGAGAACATTCTTCTAATCCCTCTCCATTATTTCGCATTTCTTTACTTTTATTAAAATATTATTTATTTATCTAGATCATATGATCTTAATTTAAAATGTAACATAATTTTGATTCCATTTTTATATGGAGGTCCACTACCAAATTTGAAAGCATAATACCCTTGACTTCCTATTAATGTATTTCAAACATGGTCCCTATTCGATTTGCAACAAACCTTTACTTTATATTAAGAAGTGCAATTGGATGAACTCTCAAATATCAATTTTACAAATAATCAAATTGAGAAATTTTAAATGACAATCTATGTTTTCTTATTTTCTTTGTTTTCAAATTCCATGAAAAAAAAACCAAAATTCCATATTTTTTCTTGTATTAATTTTAATTAATTTAATTAGCTCAAATGAATGGAGATTTAGAAAGCAACCCTTATAGTTTAATTAATTGATTAATTTAAGTTAATCATCAAAATCCCTTTATAGTTTTTTGGGCTAAACCACTCCATTTACTTATTTATTTATTTATTATAAGGTTGTTTTTTCTAATTAAAACCCTTCTTTCCCAAGTTTATATTGGCTCCTAGGTTAGGCTTTGTCACCCATAACTAATGGTTTTTAAATCCCAAACCATCTCACAATTAATGCTTTTTTATTCTCAAAACATTTTTTTTTGTCGGTAAACATATTTAACTATCTTATATTACTAAAATAGAGAATTTCCAAAAAAACTTCATTGTTGTTGGCTTGCCACTGGGGAAATCAAACCAACAACAATGAAAAACACTATCACTCTAAATTGTTTGCTTCAAGTTTTGTTTCAAAAAGAAGCTAGAAGCCTCATAAACTGAGACCCAATGGATTTCTATTATGGTATTGTCCTTTCTAGGAATGAAAACAAAACTAGCAAAAAAAGATTGAGAATGAGACATTTAAGACATATGAGGGGCAGGGAGCCCATGTGACCCCTTTGGGATATCCAAAACCTGAAAGGTTGATTGTCGCTTTGTTGGATGTCTCCTTGGCGCGCTTGTATGCGAGACCTCGCTACTAGCTAGCTACCTTTTAGAGCGTCGATGTGGGCTTGAAGACTCTAGATTTGGAGCGACATGTCTTGGATTTGCTCCAACAAAATCTCTTTCTCATCATCACTATCGATAATAATGAGACCCGTGAAATTTTTAATATGCCAGTATAAGTCAATGGTTTTGTGATATTTGGTGTCTCGGGCTCGAGAAGCTCTGATATCTGGCACTCAATCTCCAATATCGACGTCCACCTCCCAATCTTGGATGGTTGCTCTCTCTTCTCTGGTTGCAGTGTCAACTAACTCCAAGTGTTGTTGAATCCGCAGAGGGGTGATTCTTCTAAACTCTCTCTCAACCTCTTACACAGAGAGCATGACTCGAGGGTTGGGCAGCTCAGAGCTTTGTAACAACCCTAGTTGAATATATGCTTAGGGATGATTAATTATAATTAATTTGATAATCTGATTGTCCTAATATGTTAGTTAAACAATAATTATTTCTTAAATAATATTAACTAATTAATTATTATTAATTATTTGTCCATATCTGTCAATGATTAATAAATTATTAATTGACTCATTAATTAATTGAGTAAAGAATTAAAGGGGGTTAATAATCTAATGTATTAAATATTTACGTATATGGGGGGGAAGAAACATTAAATAAGGGGATAAGATATTAAATATAGGGATAAGATAATAAATAAGGGGATAAGATAATAAATAAAGGGATAAGGAAATTAATGAAGGGGGAATATAATGGGGAAGAGTCTTACGGGAAGGGCATTCTTTTGGGGAGGCAGGAAGCATTTTGAGGAGGAGTTTGATTTTGGTGGATTTTGGGTGAATCAGAAGCAGGGGGCACCGGTTTGCTGGGGGTTTTGGGCACGGGGGCCAGGATATCCTTACGGTATCCTGGATCTAGGGAGCCGAACAGGCTGCTCCTAGCTGGCAGGGAGGAAAACTCAGTTTTGGGCAGTGTTTGACACAGTTTCAACTTCAACAACGGACAACCAGATCAACGGGGAAATTAGCATCAGGAAGAGGTAATTTATTTATTCGGTTAAGTAATTCTTATGTTGTGGATACAATTCTAATTTATGCTGAATATTTATGCTTATTCGATGGTCAATGAATTACATATGCAATGAGAAAGGAATTATATGTTTAATTGTATGAAATTTTTTGGATTTAATTGAGTTAGGACTCTACACATGGTATCAGAGCCAGGTTCAAAATTTGGAGCCAAGGACCTACCCACCTACTCAAAATAAACCCATAAATGAACCACTAAATAAAACTACTTAAGAAATTGGAATCTCGATTAGGAGAGAGTATAGCAACAAAATATATCTAGCAAGGTATTCCTGTTCCAGCCTCTTGTTTAGCCTGTTGTTTTTATTGCAGACCTACCTGCAAAAAAAAAAAACCACAATTTTCACCTATAAGAGAGACAAAGAAAAGAAATAAATATCAGGTTTTTTTTTTTTTTTTATGTACTGAGATGTATGTAACCAGAAAAGTAATAAATATATATATATATGAGATGTAAACTAGAGCAAAATGATTTTATTTTTTTTAATTGTTTTCAAGTTCACAATACATATAGATGATTTCACAAATAAACATACAATTTTAATGACATTCTTATAATTTTAATATAAGCGGACAAGAGTACTATTCATTGTACCATTAATTTGATATACGTCATTAATGTTAACACTAGCATTCCACAATTAGCTATAATTATGCTAAATGTATAAAATGACACAATCCCTATTTATTTTTTAAAATATATTATAACGTTAATTAATTAAAAATCTATACCTTTGTTACAGTCTCTAGAAACATCCTTGGACGTACAGGACGTCCTTTACCAGTTGTTTGTATTCCCTGGTTTGACTTGTGCCTTGATGTCTTCTCACTCCTAGAAGCAGCTTCATCTTCACTTACATTGTCTGCACCTTCATCTTTACCTCGCATTACATTCAGTATATTTTCGTGTACTATGGGTCCAGGCTTTAAAGCAACTAGTTTGGATACAAAAGCCACCTCTGCATCAGGAAGTGTACTTAGACCATGGTCATTCCTTTCATCCAAAATTCCACCACCCATCATGCTCCGAGATTCTTCTCTAATTAGAACTAGCCTTGCCAGTAACCTACAATCTGGCACTGTAGGTCTATCCTCCATTGTCTCTAATAAATCATCTGCTTGGTTGGCGATGTCATTTAGATTGGCTTTTGGAAGGACAACTTTCCCCCATCCTTGCTTGCAAAAGTACCTCCACCTCCAGCAACACGACGAAGCAAGTCTAGTCGACTCTCCTTCCTGGGGGTTCAACAAAGCATTCCAACCACCTGCACCTCTACCTAAAGCACTCTAATTTCAAACTAACGACATCAGTTATAGTATTGATTCATCCTGTTTTATAGCATAACATTCAATAA
>ML785224.1:504263-517394 GCA_009831015.1 Picea engelmannii | reverse complement strand
CCAAGCGCACCTGCCATCAACATGACGCAGTCAAGGACCATCGCCCAAATGCGTATCCCAAGTCGCATGGAGGAGAAGAAGCCATGCATCAATTCACCGGGAGGAGGAACCCATGGGGAGGAGTCGCGTGCTGCGAACAAAAAAAAATAAAAATTCTTAATAAACAAAAAAAATAAAATTAAATTAAGCACCCAAACACAGAGCCAGCGCACAAATCCCAGCGCCAAGCCACGCGGAGGAGGAGCCCACGGGGGGGCTTCTGCATTGCACGACACACCAAATGGTCTGAACCACTTGCAACACGCGTCCGGTAAAAAAAATAGCCATGGTTATATTCAACGTCAAAAGACTTCCATGCTGGTCAGGGCATTGCCGGGGGGGGGTACGTCTCGAGCGACACCACTATCACGCTCTGTAAATTAAATTCAGGCTTCTTGGGCTTTAATACCATGAACACCACCAGTGTTATTACTCCTACAATAGCAACAACTATGAATATGAGCGAGAATACACAGCAACAACATCTGGTGAAGGAGAATGTGGAAACCTGGTTATTCTCTCGGAATCCTCCGGGCGCTCTGTGATACGGAGGTGGAGAAGAACCCACCATGACTCTTCCTTAATTCTTCTGGTCACTCTCGATTTTGCTCGCATTCCACTTGTTACATTGGTCTCGTACTGCACAAACTAACACATAAACCCTACACAAACCCATGAATCCTTTGTTCTCAACGCTCGCCCATCAACTATCGCCCATGAAGTACATTCAATACATAACACATACCAAGGGCCAAGCTGTCAAGAAGGAGGAGCACGACCTGTGCACAACACAAGACAAGGCTGTATGCACCACACAGCCCGAATGCAGCACCCAGCCATGGCTGAGGAGCCGTGCCTGCACAAACACAAAACAATTTTTTTTATCAAAAAAAAAAACCCAAGAAGAAAAACACGCTCAATAGAACAACGATGATAATCGCCATGGATGGATTAAAACGAGTATTAAACCCACCATAGGGATCATTGTTGCTATCAGGAGGAGCACTGCTATTATCGGCCAATATGACACCGAAAAACGGGGAAGCAATACTGAGATTCACAGAGTTATCCATGACAATCAAATCAAAACCTCCGCCATTTGAAACTGATTTATAGGAGCAGAAGGCATATTTAAAATCTCTGAAGAGCAAAGTGGAGAGGCGACAGAGGAAAGAAGCGGAAGTGAAGGAGCATTAGGGTTAAGGAATAGTATAGGGTTTAGGTATGAAGAGTTGGAGGGAATGAGGGCGACACGTGGGCTTCATGCGTGCCTGCCCTTTAGATATTTAAAAAGAAATATGTTTTTAAATTATTTAGGTAAATTATATTTTCTTTTATTTTAGTTACATTTTATTTTCTTATTTATTTATTATTGATTATCGTAAAATATTTATATATGTTATTTGTTAAATTGTTTATTTATATATGTTAAAAAATAATAATTTAGGTTAATTTAATTAAATTAATTTAAAGTTAATTATCTTTATAAAAAAATAAAAATTAATTAATTAATAAAAATTTTAATTAAATTAATTGTGTATTTAGTGTAAAGTTAAACTACATCAAAATTTAATTAAAATGTGAGAGAGTCCATGGGTTTTGAACCCAAGACCACCCACCAAGCGAAGCGCCTTAAGAAGAGCACTAACCCCAACGCGCCCTCATGAGTCTTTACAAATAAATTCTTATACTTAAATAGATTAATGGTAACATAGTGTATTCCGAAGTATAAACTCCGATTATCCAAGCGTCAAGCTCACGAGACCTTACACAGAACTCATCAAGCCAATCACCGAGCCCTTTCATTCCATTCCACCAGTCAAAGCCAAGCGCTAAACTCCAATGCTTGAAAGCCACTCTACAATCCTTAAAGGCTCGCACTTGTAGCCACCAAGACATGCAATTCAACACATATGTACAACATGCCAAGGAGAGCCCATGAGTCAAGCATCGAAGGATATTTAGTTGTAAGCGAAAATTTTAAAGGACTTAGACTAGGACAAACGGGAAGGAAGCGACATACACTAGAAAAGTAAGCTAAAGGAATTGGCGAGTATGGCGCAAGGCTAGCATAGCTACCGGGCAAGGGAGTCAATAGTTTTCTTAGGCGAAGAAATCAAGCTTAGACGCTTTAACCCTAACCTAGCCGATCCCCTAAAGAGAGTAATGTCTGTTTACATACAAGTAAATAAAAACTTACGCCTAACCCTGTTTCTAGTTTAAGTAGCGCAAATTTGAAACGTCCTTGAACTCACGCTAACAACTTTGGTTGATGCAGGTTAAATCATACATGATGGTTAGGACTCGAGGGAATCGAGGCAGGGGAGCATTGTCGCAGGCACCGCCAACACCGCCACCACCATCGCCCGAACTAGCTCTCATACTGCGCTCGTTGGAGGCCATAAATGAAACTTTAAAGGGACGACAACCAGGAAGGACTGAAGTGGAACCCCCACCATCTGGAACGGGTAACCCAGAAGCGTTAAGGGATTCAGGCAGAGGACCTCCGCCTAAAGACATCACTCGAGAATTGCAGAAGATCAAACTTCTGAAGTTTGCTGGGGGTCACATCAGTGAACGCGCGAAAGCATGGTTGGAAGGCATGACAAGGTGTTTTGCCTTAAGGGACTATGCGTCCAACTCAAAGGTGAAGATAACAATTTTTCAGTTAAGAGACAACGCCTTGAACTGGTGGGGCAACTTGGAAAGATAACTGCATCTTACACCAGACACTATATCTTGGGAACTTTTCGAGGAGAGGTTCCAAAGGAAATATCTGCCAGTGTAATATGAGGAACAACAGGTAGGGGCATTTCATGCCTTAGTACAGGGAAACAGAACTGTAGAAGAATATGAGATTAGATTTATGGAATTGGTCAAATATGTTTCGTATATGGATAATGACCAACGACAGACAGAGCGCTTCGTCTATGGATTGAACCCTAAGATAAGAGCTATGGTGCGGATGTGGAAACCGTCTTCGGTAGCGGAAGCTGTGGAAAATGCGCGTTATGCAGAGGAACACATGAACTTAACTGGGGGCACAAGATCGACATTTCCGCATCGTCCTGGATTCGTAGGGAAGGCCCAGAGGACATTTCCCAGGGGAGGGGGCTCAAGGCCACTGCCATATGGTAACATAGTCGCACCAAGGACAATAGCCGCAGGGATTTCAATGGCAGCGAGTGCAACATCTCATTCATCGCCAATGACGCAGACATGTCCACAACCATCTCAGGGAACAACTAGTAGGGGCAGGGGTTCCAGGGGAAGGAACTCATTTCAGAGACAGTCACATAACAGTGCACAGGTTCAATCTCGTGTTACCTGTTGGGGATGTGGAGGACCCCATTACTAGCATGACTGCCCAAAGTTACCATCAGGATTCGCGCATAGAGAAGGAAAGGCCCCGATGGGAAGAGCAAGTAGCAGCCACCATATTTACGCAGCGGTTAATAATCGCCAGGCCGAGCATCAATCCACGGTGGTGGAGTCATCAGGTACACTAAATCATATCAATGTTAAGATTTTATTTGATTATGGTGCAACAGATAGTTTCATTTCACCTTCTGCATTAGAGAAGAGTGGGTTGGCAGCCTACAAGCACGATGACTTTAAAAAAGTCGAGATGGCTTGGGGGGAAAAATAAGCGGTAGGACCTAGTGTTGAAAATTGTATAGTAGACCTGGGAGTGTGTAATACCAGGTTGAAGGTATACGTCACTGCTCTCGGGGCGTATGACCTAATCATTGGAATGGATTGGTTAGCAACTCACCGAGCTTTGGTAGATTGTTTTGCAAAGAGGGTGCTTTGTGTCAACGATGAAGGCTAGTAGAGATCCAGGGTGTACGGAGAAAAGTGTCATTACGCTTTATCGCAACTATGAAGGTTAAGCGATGCTTGAGACAAGGGTGTCGACTATATGTAGTGGAAGCAGTGAATGAAAGGAAGGGACCCTCATTGGATCAACACTCGGTATTATCAGAATTTAAGGATGTTTTTCCGAACGAGTTACCAGGGTTACCTCCTGAGAGGGAGCTTGATTTTACTATTGAGCTAAAACCTGGTGCAGAACCAATCTCCAAGACTTCGTATCAAATGACAGCGCTGGAACTTTGTGAATTGCAAATGCAGTTGAAAGAGTTATTGGACTTAGGGCTAATAAGGCCTAGTGTTTCACCTTGGGGTGCACTAGTAATTTTTGTAAAGAAGAAGGATGGATCCTTACGACTGTGTATAGACTACAGGGACTTGAATCGTGCTACAGTGAAAAATAGGTACCCAATGCCACGAATAGATGACCTCTTCGATCAAATGAAAGGAGCAGCGGTATTCTCAAAGATCGATTTGCGATCAGGGTATCATCAGTTAAGGATTAAGGAAGGAGACATCCCAAAAACCGCCTTTCGAACTCGGTTTGGACATTACAAGTTTGTCGTCGTACCTTTCGGATTGACCAATGCGCCAGCGGTATTCATGAGCCTCATGAATGGCGTATTTCGGAAGTACTTAGATCGATTTGTACAAGTATTTCTAGATGACATCCTCATCTATTCCAAGAACGAAAGAGAACATGAGGAACACATACGAGTAGTGTTGTCCTGCCTTAAAGAGAACAAATTGTATGGGAAGTTGTCGAAGTGTTCCTTCTTCCAGAAAGAGATTCACTATTTAGGTCATATCATTTCCAGCGAAGGAATCTTTGTGGGCCCAAAAAAGGTAAAGGCCATTATGGAGTGGCTAGTGCCGAAAAATGCCCATGAGGTGAGAAGCTTCATGGGGCTAGCAAGTTATTATCAGAGATTTGTGGAAGGATTCTAAAAAATAGCGAAACCCATCACCACTTTGCAGTGCAAGGGGGTCAGGTATGAATGGACAGAAGAATGTGATAGTGCATTCATCGAGCTTAAGAGGTTACTAATTAGTGCGTCGATTCTATGAGTGTCGGATATGGAAAAGGACTTCACAGTCTGCAGGGATGCCTCAAAGCAAGGGTTGGGGGCCGTGATAATGCATGATGTAGGAGTGATAGCTTATGCATCAAGGAAGTTGAAGAAACACGAAGAGATATACACGACTCATGATTTAGAGTTGGCAGCTATAATGCTAGCTCTGAAACTTTGGAGGCACTATCTTGTAGGGTGAAACTTTGAGCTCAAAACGAACCATCAAAGTTTAAAACATCTCTTCACCCAAAGGGATCTGAATGCCAGGCAAAGGCGATGGAGTGAGTTTATGAGTGAGTACGATTTTGGTATTTCGTACATCAAGGGAAGGGAAAATGTGGTTGCAGATGCCTTGAGTAGGAGACCACGTATTTTCTCCTTGGTACCCTTAAAGGTCAATCTGAGGGAACATGTGTTGACACAACTCCAAGGAGACAATTGGTATTTGAAGGTTACTTCACACCTCCAGAGCAGGAGGTAGTTAGATCCAAAGTATGGAGGATATAGTCTGGAACCAGACGGACTATTGAGATATCGATGAAGGATGTACATCCCTGAAGATGGGGATATTCGAAGCATCATATTGAAGGAATCCCATAGAGCACTTTATTGTGCGCATCCGGGTGTGAAGAAGATGTACGCAGACATGAGGAAGCTCTTCTCCTGGGTAGGCATGGAGTGCGATGTAGTCCAATTCGTCACCAAGTGCCTAGAGTGTCAACAAGTGAAAGCCGACCACCATCACCTGACAGGCCTCCTACAACCACATGATGTTCCTATGTCCAAGTGGGAAGTCATCTCTATGGATTTTGTTGTGGGGTTACCGCTCACATCTCATAGACACAATGCCATTCTCCTGATAGTGGATAAGTTAACCAAGAGTGCTCATTTTATTCTGGTTAGAGACACTTACGATGTCATTGATGTGGCACGTGTGTTTGTAAGCAAGGTTATCCATTTGCACGGGATACCTAAGAAGATCATTTCCGATAGGGGCTCCATATTCACTTCTAGGTTTTGGACAAGTTTGCAGTCAGCGTTGGGGACTCAGTTGAACTTAAGCACAACTTATCATCCTGAAACAAATGGGCAAATTGAGAGAGTAAATCAAGTCATGGAAGACATGCTTAGGATGTATGTCATGGATAATCAAACCTAGTGGGAGAAGTACCTACCTTTGGTAGAGTTTGCCTACAATAACAGTTTTCATAGCTCCATCGGAATTCCACCCTATGAAGCTTTGTATGGAAGGCCATGCATAACGTCATTGAGTTGGGATAGACTAGAAGACCGAGTAACAGTTGGGCCAGAATTGATTCAAGAGATGGAGGAACAGGTGATTCAGATTAGGCAGAGACTGAAAGAAGCATAGGATAGGCAGAAAAGTTACGCGGATGCACACAGGACTGACCGAAGTTATGAAGTGGGAGACCAGGTTTTCATTCATATCAGGCCTAATAAGAGTACCATACGATTCGAGAAGGGGACAAAGTTGTCACCTCGATTTATAGGACTCTACAAGCTTCCAATGCTTGAAGAGGATAGGTATGGTGAAATATGGTTGCCGCATCTGTAAATCTTGGCATAGCCATGATATAGAGGCATGGAGGATGAATAATCCTCACAAACCGACTCATGCCCGAAACTAATAAGGAGCACTGGTAGACCACCATAGAGAGCAACTTTGCCTCTATTTTCCAATTCCCTTATTTGTAATGACCCGTTGTCTGAATTTTTCCACTTAAATAGACTAACGCAGGCGCTTTGCCATTAAAATACATGATGGATCTCATTCTCAAGTACCAGACCTTGCCTTGATGCAAAATAATGAGTTGTGTCTGCCACGCCTTGGTGTGATGTTTCCCTACTCTTGTACTAATGATCATAAATATGGAATAATGCTCGTGAGAGCCAAATCCTTACCCATCCTTCCCATGAACATAACTTCATGATGATGTTGAGGATGGTACAAGTATGCTGGGTGGGAGGGCATGTTGACGACCATGCAACTATGGTCAGTTATCTCAGGGATGGTGAGAGCCTCCCCATATCATGTCTCTTCCATCCCATCTATGTAGTAGATTTCCTCTTCGGCTAATTTGAGACATTCCTGGAATGTCATATCAGTGTGAGCGGGGTTCCATTTTTTATCTATAGGTTCCTTTGAACAAGTTACACCCTTGTTCACCATTTTATCGATGAGCTTATTGACAGATCGATGGACGTGATGGGGAACGATAGTCGATATGACTTGAAGGAGAGTGTTAATGTTGTCTATTGTGATTTCCAAGCGCCAACAAGTTGTGACCTTGGAGATTGGAGTGCCATGCTGTAGCTTTCTCAGCATATTGATGACCATGAGTGAATCCCCTTCAACTAGCAATTTGTGGAATTGTTCTCGCTTGATGATTTTCAGACTCTGCTCCAACACACAAATCTCCACAACGTTATTTTTGTTGAGACCCATATAGTTGGCATAGATCTAGATGATTCATCCTTCTGAGTGTCTGAAGACCCCATCTGATCCTGCCTATCCTAGATTCCCTTTGGAGGCACCATCAAAATTAAGCTTTAAGAAGCCTAAAGAGGGAGGAGACTAGATTACCTAGGGAGAGGACTACGATTTCTTGGCTTTGCTAAATGGATAAGTGGCAAAAGCTGGAGATAGATTGAGATCCCTGAGAATGGAGCTTTCTCTGTAATCACTTTGCCAGTCTTTTTCTTTCGAAGGTTGTAGAAAAACAATTTTTTGGATAACTTTCTTGATTTTCAGCCATATCTCTTATTCCTCTAAACACTCTGATTTAAAGATTTCGTGATTCTATTCTTTCCAAGTTTCCCAAAGAAGGAATCTTGGGAGAATCTTCCTCGCTCTATTGAATATCAGGTTGTGGCTTATTCGATGTGTCCAAGTTATTAGAGTCTCATTGATACCAGTTCTACCTGAATCAATTCGCATGAACAACATGGTCGCCTGATCCTAGAGGGATGAAACAAAGTTGCAACTATTAAATAAGTTTTCAACATTTTAGCATTATTTTGGTAGATGAAGTAGATAGAGAGACCAAAGAATCCTCTTTTGATTAATTTGTAAGAGGTTTGAGTCCGCTCATGAGCTAGGAGCTAGAGGAAGGTTGAAAATTTGCGCCATAGTTGTTCTCTCCAGATTCGATCCCATGCTTCCTAAGTGTTGAAGTTATGATAGTTGGTTGCAGTGTGGTAAGCTTCTTTAATGGAAAATTTGTCAGTCGACTACTTTCCCCATCTGATCTTGTCGAGCTTATCTAACACGATAATTTTGCAAGTGGCTAGCTCATTCCAAAATGAGTCCCAATTGAAAGGATCAGAAGGAAGAATCCACTATTCTTTCGAAAGCCGTAATCTCCGGGAGTGATTGGGATCTCCAAGGGACCAGTAATGATGTAAATGAGTTCTTTGTTGAGTAGTGATTGTCTGGTGTAAGGAATCTAATTTTTCCTTCTCATTCCATTTTGGGATTTGTTTCCACGCATCATCCAAGAAGAGGGATGATTTTCCATTTCTTACTTCCCAGAAACAATGTTGTTGAACTAAGGACCTATTTTTGCATGCCCTGTTCCAAATATAGGAGCCATCTAAGGAGGAGTTCATATGTATTAAATCTTGACTAGACCAATTGGGTGCATATTTATGCTCCCACGGTCTGCTCAAGCTTGCCTATTGATCCAACACCACCAAGTTATTATTCCCATGACTGATTTTAGGGTCTCTAGATC
This sequence comes from Picea engelmannii, assembly GCA_009831015.1. Taxonomy (NCBI): domain Eukaryota; kingdom Viridiplantae; phylum Streptophyta; class Pinopsida; order Pinales; family Pinaceae; genus Picea; species Picea engelmannii. Next base: position 508,654 of record ML785224.1, on the reverse strand, counting down.
TCTCAGACATAGCCCCCCTGCAGTTTTAGGCTGATAGATCGTTGTCCAAGAGACTAAAGCCCATTTTTTTGAAGTGTTTTTACCTCCCCATAAGAAAAACCTTTGGATGTTCCTGATGGATTTGAGTATGTATTTTGGTGCCGTCAAAGCCAAGAAGAGGTAGATTGGCATGGCTTGGCAAACTGATTTGACTAGAACAAGTCTACCTGCAAGATTGAGTGAGTGGAATACCAAACTATCCAATTTTTTCTGAATTCTTGAAAGCAGGTCTCCCCAAAAAAATTATTTTAAAGAATTTTCCACCAAAGGTGCACCCAAATATTTAGAAGAGAGGGAGATTTTTTTAAAACTCATGAGTCGAGCAATATGATTTTGGATTGCTTGAGGAGTATTAAAAAATAAAATTTGTGACTTACAATGGTTTATTGAGGTCCCTGAAGCGTCCATGAAATCCTGCATAATTTGTTTGATGGTAAGGGCTTCTCGGACCGTTGAGAGTCCCATTAGCATCGTATCATCTACAAATTATTGGTGGGTGGTTGGTTCACTTTCTCCATGGATAAAGAGTCATTTTATTCTTCCTTCTATAGTTGTTGCTTTGATGTACTTGCCTAGTCCTTCCACTACAAAGAGAACACCTTCTTGTGAAGGTTTTTAGTGTAACAAAATTTGGAAAAAAAACAAAAAAAACCTTTGCTACAACCTCCTCTATTGATTGTGAAGGTTTTAGCGGATGTTCTATATAACTAAAAAAAATTGGGCGGGCGAAGGTTTTCTTTTTCCAGTGCGTTCTTGTCAAACTTAACCAGTGCAGTATTGAAACACATGCATTGATATGTTAATATATTAAAATGCACCAGTACAATAATATAATAAAAATTCCCCGGACCTGAATATAATAAAAAACACCCATGTGCGTTTATAACTAATGTGCACCAATTCCCCCTTTTTTTGTCATATGCAAAACATCGATGCTCTTAGAGAGATACTACACATCGATTTTGCGTGCTTCTCTTATGATGCACCGATACAATTTAGTATTTGTATGCCTCATTACAATTAGGTTACAAATAAAACGAGTGCGCTTTAGGATTAGTACGTTCGGATGTAGTTAAGTTATAGTTAGCCCCGGTGTGATAATGTTATTCAGACACCTGGTGCATTTAATATAGAATGTGCCCCGATGCTTCTGTAATTAGTATGTAGCGATATGTCAACAACATTGCTTTTAGTATGCACTGGTGCGTATAATATAGTAAAGGCATCAGTGCGTAAATAATATTTAGCTTCATGGTGAGTATAATAAACATAATGCACCGATACAATAAATTTTTTAACACATCGTTTAATATTTCAAACATGAGCACCGCACAATTTTGAAACGGTAAATATTATTGTACGTTATATCATTTACGAAACAATGCATTTTCTCAATAGTACACGTCAATGTGTTATTATAATTAATATGTATCGGTGCTATTACTCCTTAAAACACATCGATGTCTATATTATGGCTCTAGTGAGTTCAAAAGAATACAATGCACTGATATGTATATATTTTAATTCATTGTTTTTTACAAATTCTCAATTAATTATTTCAAAATCATTTTTTTTATAATAATATTGTTTTACCCCCAGATGGGGTGTCCTCTCGCTAGCATAGACCAAACAGGGGGCATGTGTTGACTTGCACCCATATCGAGAAAGCATGTGGATGATGTATTGTATCCCTCCCACGTCCCTTCATAAGCTCTTAGCCACCTCTCATCACTACAAGTGGATGTATGTCAAGAGTTATTGCGAGTGACAAGCCTGGGTTACGATGATCACAATGATGACACTGCCATTACTCCCCTTAATGATTTCAATGCCTATGAGGAGCACCTCCAGCGGGATCATGTCATTTCACAACAAGCTTGCAATGAACTCGGGTCATTGACAATTGTCATTTGAAAAGGATGATCATTATGCATGAAGGGATGGCAAATGCAGGGCTCGATCCTCCCTCTCTAATTATGATCCTGGTGAAATCTCGGTACCTGCACCTCAATTTGACACATGGGATCAATATTTGGAAGGATGCTCAACCTCAAGTTATGATCACAAATTTGGTAAAGGCGCAACCAACTTGGGTTCTCATCTATAAATTTCATATGCAGTGTTTGATGGGTGTTAGAAATAATTGCTCTGAGCTCCTTGTTCAATAGTATTGGGTATTGCAGTATATCTCCATGCATGCTTTGTCTCGCCTCCTCCCTTTGTTTTCTTTCATTTCCATGGCACCCCGAGGAGATGGCCTAATCACCCTGTTGCTACCCCTTCCCGCTTTGTCAAAGCTACTAAGGCTGCAACCCATTTTTATTTTGCCTCTATCCCTGCCAATGCGCAGATAGCCATGGATGCCCTGGAAGGGGAAGCTCGTCTTGTTTGTGACTTCAAAGAAGATGATGAAGTCAAAGCCGAAGTAGGGGTTATATTTCCAGATGCGGGTTGCACTCATTCTAGAAACACCATTTTCTTTAGTGCAGTTAAACTCTATTGACACACTAAGACTCTTGTAGCCTTTGGGTTCTTGCCTAAAGATGAGGATTTCAGGCAACTCAAGAGCAGAAAGGAATCCCTTGAAATCCAAAATGATTATATCTCATAAATCCTCACTTGGATGGCCAATCGTCTTGGTGGGACCTTCTCTCCTCCAGAAAGGCATTACTCAGGCCTGGAATCCTTGAATGTTGTTGCTCAAAGGACTATCTTTGTTGTTTCTCATCCACAGGTTTCTCAGGATCACCGATGACAGATGTTTTAGTTCTAGTTTCTCTTTTTGCCTATGTTATCTAGAAAGTTACATGTTAGTTACAGTTAAACAATTGTATAATCATGTTCAAACATTTTTTTTCTTTTCCAAGTTTTAAGACATATGAACAACTTTTAGCCTGGTTTCCCCATTGGGCCAGGTTCTTTTGGTTTCCCCAAGACTATCATGGTCTCCTGGAGATGGCTTTGATACGCTCTCTTGTATATTTTTTGAATAGTTGATACAATATCTACTTACCAACACAAAAAAAATTAATATTGTTTTATATTTATCTCATTGCATTAATGTGTTATCCAACCGATTAAACCTTTGTTATTTGTATCAATGTAAATCATCCACATATTATTTATTCAGGAACACAACCTTTTACAACATTCGACAATGTAATGCAATAAAAAACCCATTTTATTGTATATGAATAAGAGACTCATTGTCATACAAAATGAGACAACATAATGGTCTAGTACAATAATCAAATTGCAACCAATTTGTAATTATTACACTTATTGGTAACATGTCCTCATGCAATTGGGATAATATGTCGAGTACATTAAGCAAAATTAATGATTTTCATAGACAAATATTCCAAAACATAGAACTTGCAGTAACATTCAATTATATTGATTGTTATTCATCATTTGAACTGTTGACATTGCTTGAGGTGCATGCATGCCTCATTTCTTCATCATTTGTAGGTGATATTGTACTTTGTTTTTTTAACATAATGTTTTCTAAATGATCAACTTATGTTTTATGTTCTGCCTCTTCATCTTCCATCTACAAACATAGAAATAAATTGTAATAAGTATATCTACATTTATATATAGTAGAATATGCATGATTGCGTAAATAAAAAAACATACATTAGAACCAAGTCTTTCATAAACAATACACATTCTCTTGAAGCCATGTTTCATGAATTCTCTCAAAATCTCCTATGATGTTTCCATTCCATACTTTGTTTCATGCATGTTTAATATAACATGACAAAGCATAGTCGATATAATCAATATAAAGGTTTCTTGTTTTTCATTAATTATAAAACAAGGAAAGTTAAACAACATAGCTACTTACAAATTGTTCAATTAAACTTTCATTATTCAACATATACTCACAATGCATACTTAAACCAATTTTTATCAATTCAAGGGTTGGCTCCTCTTTGTATGTTAGCACCTAGTAGAAGACATACATAGACAAGTGTAAATTAATTATTTAAATATAAATATCACAACAAACATGAAATCTTAAGAAAGGTCGAAAACGTAAATACTCACAAAGTTTGTGATCAATCATTTTATTCCTCATCGTCCTATCTTATATGATGAATGGATTCTATTTGTTTTTATTTTCTGCAACAAAATAATTGAAAATTAATATTTTACGCGATACTTAAATTCAACATATATAAAATAATAAAAAAATGATTACATACCTCTCATGCACATTGTAGCTGGGATGGCTCCTCTTACAACGAAATTATGTTCACTTCTTTTAACATCTTCTTCTACACTTTTTTTGAACATACTTACCGACATGTCTTTGTTTCCCCCTTATCCGTCCCTTGGAATTTTCA
>ML785224.1:462972-504130 GCA_009831015.1 Picea engelmannii | reverse complement strand
TATATATATATATATATATATTATTATTAAAAAAAAAAAGAACCTGGTGCGTATATTAAGATAATTCACACTAGGTAATTTAAAAAAATATGTACGCACTGGAGTGTCATACATACATATACACACCGATATAGTATAACAATGTTGCGAAATTGAAAACGTTTTACAAATTTTAATTTCATGCGGTGCTTTATGAATTAAGAAAAGCACGACTTCATAAATGCTATTTATTACGCATCGTCGAGCATTGAAGAAATTTAAGAAATGGTATTTTGCATATAAACAATGATTTTTCCATTCTCAACTCAATGATGCACTTTGTAATAAATGCACCCTGGTGCGTGTTTCGGTAAAATGCACATCATCGAATGCGAAAATGATTTTTAATAATATTTTGAATTGAAATAAAGCGATGTTGTTTACAAACAAATATGATTTGGTGCACTTACTGTGTACATAACACATTGGTCATCACGAAGGTGTTTGTTAAAAACAAAACACTGACATCGACATGAGGGTTTATGATCCAATGCAATGAGTGGTTTCATTGCAACAGATAGGAAATAACCATATATAAATAACCAAAACCTATAAATAAATTGTGCTTAAAAAATTTCTTCTTGTGAAATATAGAAGGAGAAAACAAAAGAATAGTCAAGAAATTAGGGCTTCCAATACTGAAGGTAACTATGTAACCCTTTTTTTTGTTGTTTGGGAATGCACTGAAAAATGTTTGTGTAACGTACCTAGCCACCCACGCTGGGCCACCCCACATAAAACTCTTCCTTCTTACAACTCTGATACCATAGTGTAACGTTCCCCAACCCAACCAAGGAACATTACGGTGCAAAATACACATAAAAAATGAAACTTTTGCTAACTAAATTAATTCTCTTATTGTTAGTCAATTTCCTGTAGCTTACATCTACAAATTTAAAACAGAGTTAGCTATTGTTTATCACTATAAAACAAATGCATCTAAATCATGCTAATAATCAAAATGAAATGCAGCTAAACCGCTCATTACCACAACATATAAGTCATTCTCATTCACACAGAGTTCATGCACGGAAATAACACATGTAAATAACTCAGGAACAAGATAAAACACTTATCTTTAAACAAGAATTTTGCAACCAATTTCTTGGGACGGACGTTCCACCCAACCATAGACTGACTATTCCAAATCTCAACAGCCAGTCACCCCCGAGTTGAGGCTAGTGATCCACAAAAGAGGGTGGTCTCTCACAGTCCACTCACAACTCATAAAACTCATAACCCAATTAATATTCTCCTACAACTATCTCGATTTTTCTACCAACTCTCTTCCTCCCGACCTACCCAACCCAAGGAATGTACCATTCGTTTATCAGGGATAACCCAAGGGATGTGTCATCTGTTTATCAGGGTTAACCCAAGGAATGTGCCATTCATTTATCAGGGTCTCTCTGGCACAGGTAGCTAGGAATCTCTCAATTGAGAACTCAAGGGAACTTGTTGCTAGGAAAACTACCAACAAACCAACAATAAACACTTGTTGTTACAGTGCAACTCACTCCAGATTTCACTCTTCAGGCCTGACAACCTGGATCTTCAATCTTCCGCTCCAAATATGTTCCAACTTGCTCTAGAATCCGCTCTCCATGGCTACTCCCGCTTCCAGTTCTCCTTCTTTCTTTCTACTTTCCTTCATGCACAAAAACCCCATCTGTAAAACTGCTCCCCCTCATACAAATTTCCTCTCTTTGGCTTGCCTTTCCTGACTCACACTCTTCCCCAAGATGATTGTACTCAACCCCATGTGCTCAATAACTCTGGGATGTGACCAATCACACCCACCCTCTTACATGTATTCAATGATTGGCTTTGGGAACACTCAATCATAAATCATAAGGTTCATATACAATTAACAAGTTTAGGAAAATGGGTTAAATTAATATACATGGGTATTTCCCCCTTGGACCCCTCTTGGCCATTACCCTAGACACTCCCCTCTCTTGTGGATTAATTCATCCCCCATCTCTTGTCCATGTCCCCTTAGCATTTGGCATCACATTTTATTTTTAGAACATAGAGATACAATTTGCATATTACATCGCTTGGTCGTAGTCACATATTATATCCACATAAGCATTAATTAAATTAAAGATTATAGTAGGGATGTTATAGTTTGAATCAAATAAGAGAATGATCAAGATGATTAATATAATGAAATCATGTACCTAAAATCTAGATTTCTATGCAATCTACAATAGTCCCCCTCGAATTTGGCTCTTAAAAAAAAACCCAACCACTCGGAAATCTTTGTTGCATATATACCCTCTCTAAAATTTGGTAAATAATAAAACAATGAATAAGGTTTTCCTTTATAAACACAAAAACTCAAATTCTCGCTCATTTTTTCGTTGTATATTTCAATGCATTGATGATAAACGTGGGCGTTGTTTTTTCTTTAGAAGTTACATTTTTCGGTGCATTATTCTATGTGTAGCACATCAGTGTGGTATTCATAACGCAACGATTTATTTTCATAATAAATTTCAAAGTATTGATAGTAAGCATGTGTTATTTTTCTAACCTTGTTCAGTCGATGCGATAGATAGTTTGAAATACACTGGTGCAACATGTAAATGATAACATATCGAGGAGGTGTGTAAGTAATAACGCACCATAAGATAGTTACACTTGCATAATGCAAATGCAAACATTTGTATTTAAAGTTTGCGGAGGTTTTTCTTTGTGGAGGAAATAACGAAGGTTAGTCTTCAGTGCTTATCTCAATTAAACACACCAATGCGTTTTGTTTATACGTACACATCGATATGTTTTCAGATGATAAAGCACATCGGTGGGGGAGAGAGTGGGGGAGAGAGAGGCAAGGGGATATAGTGAGTGAAAGAGGGAGGGGGATATAGGGAGAGAAGGGGAGGAAGGAGGAAGAGAGTGAGAGAGGGGATGAGCATCAAATTCACATTTTCTATGTTCGAGGAGGATATTTTCAGGGATCGAGTAACTTTTTCACATTTTGTAAAACCATATTGAGATTTCTTGTATAGCTGGGCGAAAAAAAACAATGATATTGTAGGAAAAGGTAATGGTTTCTTAAGTGTATTATCAATTATAAAAGTTATTCAAATTTATTTTTGAAGTTAGATTATTTTATGCTACCCAAGACGATGATTTTTCGTTCAAATGAAGGAAAAATAGAATTATAATATCAAATGGCCAATTCTTCATATTCCAACGTCACCTCATTGCATATCTTTGGAACTCCTTCAAGTTATTTCATGTCGATTGCAGTACATCTAGATTTTATTGATCATTCATTTATCTCATTGAATTTATGTTATGTATGCAGGTGAAGTTTAATAATTGTTCATTGAATTTTACAGGATCAAGATTCATGATCGAGTTCAGATACTCAAGATATTCCTGTGGTCCCAAAATTCCGCAAGCTTTTATTAGGAGAAAGATATTGCAAGCTTATGTTTGATGAAAATGTACAACTTCTTTACCCTACCAATCCTAACATGCCATCTTCCAACATCCAACCTAGGTCAATGGTATTACACCATGAATTTGATCTCTTTTATGTAGACAACCCTGTAGGGCGTAAGAAAAAGATGTATGAGTAATTGTATGTTTGGATTTTCAATGGAACTCATGTAAATGCATTTCTTATTTTGACATTTTTTTTTATAAAGGGGTTGGTTTCATGTTTATTATTGGGAAGAAAATTTCCATGCTTCCAATAAGTGTTTGGTATAATGTTTGAACATATTAAAAGCATTGTGTTACTAATATTATCAATGTAATGTTCAATGTTTTTACAATCAGGATTCTGATGATGAGCGACCTATCTACCATCTATCGTTGCACCCCACTATGATGTCAAGTCGTGAGCTTGCTTCCAAATGAAAATATCTCGGGGAGGAAGCATACCGAGAATGGTTGAAACAACCACCTATTCAATTCCCACTATGTCTTGAGTCACCAATTCAAAACCTCGACAGTAACACTAGTTCTTCACATGTTGGGGATGAAAGCAATGATATAGAGGTTGGTATGGATGATTTATTGCAGGATACATAGGCCACAAAGGTAATGTTGATAGATACATTCCAACAAAATGAACTAGGGGATGACGTTGATGTCATATATGCCTTCTACGAAAACTTGAAATCTGCTTCCACCACCCCTCTATTTGGTCCAGTACATGAGTCTGCAAGGTCTACCTAGCCAGGGACAACGATGTTACTTTACAGCTTGAAAGCAATGTATGGCATGTCAGACACATGTTTCATGCCACTTTTGAGGTAACTAACCATTAAGTCCCCTAAAATTTTAAGGATTTTTGTCACACAATGAAGGAAGAAAATGGTTGATTTTATTCATGCTTAATGATAGTGTAAATTTCTATTTCCCACTAATTGCAAGTTATTCAAAAATAAGGTATTGCCTGATAGCTGCAGAGGCAAAGAAAATGATGAAAATGTTGGGTATTGAGTACATTTCATACTATGTTTTTCCGAATGATTGTATTCTATACAAAAATGAATATGCAAACAAAGACATATGTCAAGAATGTGGGCATGATAGGTACCATAAATAAAAAAAAATAAGGGTAAGGCACATGGTCCTCCTCATAGATATTGAGGCACATGTCTATAATTCCAAGGATTCAAAGACTCTTTCATTGCAAACAATTAGCCATGTTGTAGGGGTGGCATCCCTCACATAGAAGTGAGCCAGGAATTATGCAAATCCCAACAGATTCAATAACCATGAATCATATAGAGGATACATGGCCTGATAAATTCAAGGATGAAGTACAAAACTTCTAATTAATCATAGCTATGGATGAAGTTAACCCATATTCCCTCCAAAACACCAACTATTATGTTTGGCTAGTGGTAGTGATCAATAACAATATCCCCCCATGGTTGTTTGTGAAGAATGAACATCTTATGTTGGCTCTTCTAGAACTGGGTAGAAGATAAGTGAAGAGAATGGATGCCTACCTCCAACCAATGATCGATGAATTTAAAAAATTATGGGAAGGGATACATGTATATGATGTATCAAGACCCGTCCCAATGGAGAGGTATTTTACATTATGGCATATGTGCGTACACCACGCATGATTATCTAAGACTAGGAGTTTTCTTCGGTAAGCATGTTCATCAATTTGTTTATATCTATAATTTTATTTTGCATATTTCATTTGGTGCAACTATTTTTTTGACACTAACATGTTATGTATACGTTAAAATTGTAGGTATTGTAACAAAAGGGTATCATGGATGTAAATGTTGTGGACCTTCTATAAAGGCTAGGTGGTCTAATGACCTATGAAAGTCGATGTACAATTGTTCGAGGGTATTCCTCCCAAAAGACCACCCTTATAGAAGAGTTGCATCTACTTTCAATGGTAAACCAGAGATAACACAAAGACCTTAAATAATGATGCCAAAATATTGAAATAGGGAAAATGACAGAGAGAAGGAAAATTAAATGGTAGAATTCTTTGATTCAAATGGGGAACCTATGTTCAATGATTTTGAATTTTTGGACACCTACGTTGAGAAAATGCCCATTGGGATGAAAAATAAATCTGTATTTTATGAGCTTCCATGTTGAGAGCATCTTAAGATTGGCCACTTACTAGATCCCATGCACATATTCAAAAATGTTTCACCTTCTTTATGGAGGCACATGTCAAGGAATAATAGTGACACAATGGCTGTCATGAGATATCTTATTGCAACAAATACTAAAAACAGACATTCTCCAAGAAACAAAACTAGAGGAGAGGTTGGTTCCTCTTGGTCTTTTAAAGAAGGTGATGTTATGTGGATTTTGAAGAAAGATGATCTTTCAATGGTGAAGGATGTTATATTAGGTGTGAAGGCACCTTCTTTATATGGATCGACTCTATGACATTGCTTTATTGTAGATGGGAATTTGTCAGGGTTGAAATTACATGACCATCTGAACCTTCTAAGGGTATGTATGTTGACTACATGATTCTCCTAGTTTTATATTGACGCCGGTAAACATATGCTATGTACTCACAATTTTATGGAAATTAATGATGCGTGTGTCTATTTTGTAGTGTCATTATCCTTTGTTCGTGCGTCGTTTTGTAAACCATGACTTCCCCCAGGACTTGCGGCGTGCCATATCAAAATTATCTACATTTGTATGTTGTTTCACATCAAGGGAGATTCATATGGCTATCATTCCACAATGGTGTCAAGAGATAGTTGATATTATTGGTATGTTTGAGAAGGAACTGCCCACGAGTTTTATGGACTTGGAAGTCTATCTTCGTATTCACCTACTCGATGAGGTTGAATTAGATGGGGTGCTCTCATGTCATTGGATGTTCTTCTTAAAGAGGTACATGAAAAAATTGAAGGGGTTTGTTTGACAAAGGGAAAAACTAGAGGGCTCTATGACAGAGGGGTACACAGTATACAAGTTGTTCTATTATGCCAGTGAGTACATCAAGAAAATTGATGACACAAAAGGGACAATGTTTTGGGACGACCATCAAGATGAGGACAAAAGGGACGGGGAGCTACTCCAAACGAACGAAAAAAGGTGCTTGATAAAGAGTAAGTCAGTTATATTTTGTCAATTTAGAATAGAGAAATTGTTTACATTGAAGATGATAATATATTTTCATCCCATGCTATTTGTTTTGAATTCTTTTATACATCAACAAATTTATAAATTTTGATGCCATCAATAAATAATTTATTTATGTTGATAACATATTTTTGATCTCATGTTATTCATTTTAAATTTCTGTATACATTAACGAATTTTGAAATGGATGCCATCAATAAATTCATTCTTTACAGCGCGAAGGAAATGCGACCATGGGTCACGCTGTATGAAGAGAAAATAAGGAAATGAGACAGTGACAGGAAATCAATTAGACAATTGAATGGTAGAAGCATGTCATATACTGATCATTTAAAAGAAAATATGTCAACAATATGTCCCAACAATTGGGTGGCTGGCCATATATCAGAGAAATTTGCGGTGTCCAGTCGTAATCCACGCGAAGAAGATATGGATGCACTAAACATAGGTATCGGGTGTAGCAACTCTGTAATAACCTCTCTGAGTACCACATTCTATTTATAATATTGCACATTTGAATTGTAACATGTATTGTGTTTTTAATAATGCTTTGATTATTAGACATATGACACCGCCCTTTGTTCACATTTTAACAGCTGCATTTCTTCCCATCTATGTGGGCATATGGACATCATTTTCACATTGATTATGTTGATGAAGGTCACGTCACACAAGATTGTGGAGTGGAGACCAAGTTCGACCAATCTAGTCATGCTAACGACTGTGATGAAAACTTGATAGAGGGGAAGTTAGGTTACATTGGAAAGATACAAGAGATCATGCAAGTGGACTTCTCATTGTTTCAATGTGTTATTTTTTGCTGCAAGTGGACTTCTCATTGTTTCAATGTGTTATTTTTTTCTACAAGTGGTGGGATACCTTCGACCAGAGAAATGTAAAGGAAGATCGTGATAGTAGGCTAATATGTATTAACTCTAAAAGAATGTGGGTTGAAAGTAAGGAGCCTTATATTTTCCCAAAACATTGCAACCAAGTGTTTTTTTACCCATATGTGTTAGATGGGGATCAATGGTTCATACTGAGACATGATCTGAGATCTAAACATCTTTTTGAAAACAACAATGTTTTTTTTTTAAGTAAAAAAGGGTGGTTCCTGCTATATTAAGTGTCAAAAGAAATACAGTTGTGCTGAGTCTGCCATCTGTGTCGTCGTTTTACCGGAAACCAACACATCTGGAAGCCCATGTTTACCTTCTTAAAAAAAGTTGTTTTGCCATCTGTCCTGCCCATAGGAAACCATGACAGATGGCAATCCATAGTTTTAAATATGTTTATGGTGTTACAGTGAGCCCCTAGAAGCCTGAACATGGCTTTGGGCGATAAGAACTAAAACAAAACAGAAGCCTGACCCAGTTGGTTACACGGTGGCCCTGTCGACCTCATCCTCTTGTTCCGCCCCTCTAGCCTGCATCACGAACGACTAGGCACAAGTTGGGCACTTTTGCTTTGCTGGTGCATTGGAGTACGAGTCGAACAACATGTCCAAACACTAGCTCATGAGGAAGACCCGACAGACATGGCCCACCATCTGTCCCCGCAAGTCAAACATGAGATCCAAGTGCTCCGGGTGGAGGAAAGGTGGCGGGGCATGTCCCTGTCCATGCATGGGAGGTGGCGCTGGGATTTCGCCTCCCTCTTCCCGAGTGATTGAAAACAACAATGTTACAATGTCAAGCGAGGAAGTTAATCAGGGTGATGGCAACAAAGACTAATTTCATGTAAATGATTTGTTTGGACATTTATATTGTGGATGTGTCATTTATTATGGGTATCTATAATGGACAATTATGTTTTGTTTTTTTTTCCTTCATTTTATAATTATGTTGGATATGAAAAGTTAACAACCATTTACAACCACCATATTGAAAATATATTAAATAGATGTACACACATAACATTTGGTTTTGATATATTTTCATTGCCATATTTATTGTTTATTATAGCAAATTTATGTTGTATTGTATTAAAAGATATTTATGTTAACCTTTATATTACTAAGCGTTAATTGATATATCACAAAGTTGGTGGCGTACAATAGTGACGATTGATTTTAAATTATATTTTATTTAACGAAAAAATGAATATATTAAAAAATATCCAAGCCTCCAAAATTTTTATTGTTTGAGAAAATCAAAATTCAAATATATATATACTTACTTTGATGGAATTTCTAAGGACAATTCTAATAAAATAACTTTGTGCAACATCTACAGTACTTGTTGTTATCGAACTAATCGGTAAGTGTGGACACAAACAAATCTCCCTAACTCCCACAAGAAGCTAGAGCAAAATAAGACAAAATACACACTTCACCTTAAACTTCACTGTCATAGAAACTAGTTTAGAGAGGTACAAGTGACATACCTTTTAAACGACCCTTGATCCTCGCTAGTGTCGTCCTTGTAGCCTACAGAATGGTGAGCCTGTCTAAGAAGCACAAACCAACAAAGAGGGAAAACAAAGATATATATATTCCAATGAATTCTATGTATAAGATCAAGGATTTATACAATAAAAGTTAAGACACCTTTATAGGGAATAAATGTATTGATGCATTATATTAAATGGAAAGTGGAGAATACAACCCATGCCTTGATGTTGCAAGTTCCGCTTTCAATGGATCTTTTCTCTAGCACACACACACACTTTTTCTCCAATGCCTTTGATGAAGAAGATCCACAATCTGACTTAGAGAACTAAAACAAAGCTCTCAAGCATAATCTGTAGTAGAACCCTTCATGCATATGCAAGTCTTAGCCTAGCTCTCAAGCGTAATCTGTAGTAGAACCCTTCATGCATATGCAAGTCTTAGCCTAGCTCTCAAGCATAATCTGTAGTAGAACCCTTCATGAATATGCAAGTCTTAGCCTATTCAACCTTTGATCCAGATGGATATCAGTGGCCACCCACCTTTACCAACTGGCTCAAAATAGTTTTCTGACAATTTTGGCAATTTACTATTTTTAGTAGTTTTAACTTTCGGGGCCATTTTGAGGGCCTAAATGAAGGTTTTTCAGGATCGAGCTCCTCAATGATATTCAAAGGTATGATTGAGCCCCCAAAATGAATCTCCTTGATGATACATTTCCAACGGGCTATCACACGCCCAAAACGAAGATCGTATGTAAAAGTTACGACCCCAGGAAGTTGATGTACTAACTTACCCAAACGGGGCCCACATGACTTTTGGCTCTTCATCTCCTAGGGTTTTTGACATTCTTGTTTATTGTAAAAAGGCCTCCAGAGCCTCATTTTAATATTCTTCTTGCGAATGCGTGTAACCGTCACATCTCTTCTCAGAGATAAGCTGCCACCATTCCAGCAAGCTTGTTTCCGCTGCATTTTACAGTTTCAACTTATTTCGTTTTGAATAGAAAACCAATTTTACTGTATCTCTGTTATTTTGTGTTAAGCATCTGTTAATAATATGTATTCATTTTGTTCTTCTCATAAAATACGGATCAGTGGTATCAGAGCGACCTGCTCCTTGTCGTCTTAATGCATGTCCCCAACAAGGTCGGAGTACAAAGAGTTGGGTCTCGAGCTTATTTCTCTTGAGGACAAAAGCTCTTGCATGCCCAAGCGACCTCTCATGGCAGGAGAAAAGAAATATGACAGGACAGGAGATCCTTTCAAATTGTTGATTGAGGAATCCCTCACGCAACAGAGGAATGAGATGATGGATAGTTTCGCGCAAATCCTTCGGTGACTACCAACAAGCGACGCATCTTCTTCGAACGGAGGCACTGCCCCCTTCAAGGTACAAAAAACTTCGATATTCCTATATTTGAAGGTCAGATAGACACAGATGTTGTAGACAAGTGGTTGAATCTACTAGAAGGGTATTTTTATTTCCATAACTTTTCGAATAGAGAAAATATTACTTTTGCGCTCCTCAAAGCCATTCCCCATGTCAAAGATTGGTGGGAAACTTTCTGTGAGCAAAAGGAAATAGAGGAAACCTCATTATTTTCAGTCATGGCCACCTAGGAATCCTTCAGGGATGCTATTAAGGAACAATACTACCCTTTCAAAAGTTATGACGACCTGTATACCAAATGGACCACACTGCGGCAAGAAAGAGACCAAGCAGTGCCAGATTTCACAAATATCTTCCATACATTGCGCACCAAGCTAGGTATCAAAGATTCAGAGAGACATCTGGTGCTCAAGTATCGCGGTGCTCTGCATAGATACATCCAGACTGAAATGGAATTTCTGGACATCTCATCCTTGGGCGCGGCCTACCGATATACCGTCAAAATCGAGCAGAAGCTCAAACAAAAGACGTGGCAATTTGGGCCTGGGAAACCCTCACAACAAAATCTAGGAAATGGCGGCCCCAACCCACAGAACAAAGGACAGAGCAAAGATGGACAGTATCAGGACTACCAGTCCAAGCCACAAGCAAAGAGGGACACCAGAAAGACAAAGAAAGATACCGGGAAGTGGTGTGACTTCCATAAGAGCCCTTGGCATAACACTGTTGACTATTGCTCAAAACAGTCGTTGGTGGCCGAAGTGAAAGCCTCTAAATCAGATGCAGATTTTGACTCTGAGCTAGAACCAGAAAGGGGAAGAAAGATCATTGATGCGGAACCTAGTGCCACTGTTGCTACCACCAAGCTCCAACCTAGTGAACCAAACGAGCCAGAAGAAGGAGAGCGCCTCTTCCATTTATAGATGTGGGTAAAAGGCACCCCATTACACTTCATCGTTGATAATGGTAGCTAGAAGAACCTCATCTCAGCAAAGGTCATCAAGAGGCTGGCCCTGCCAACAATGTCGCACCTACAACCCCACACCATTGGATGGCTCCGGCAAGGAAGCGATCTCCGCGTCAACCAACAGTGTCGACTGTCGTACGACATCAAGCCCTTCAAAGACGAGGTATTGTGTGATGTTGCTCCTCTCAAAGTTTGTGATGTTCTTTTGGGCCAACCTTATTTATGGAAACATCATGCTATATATGAGTCTAGGCCTTGTAGTGTTATTATTACTTTGAACAGGAAATTGTATAGGATCCCCGAGGCAGTCCCACCTAGTGTTATTTCCTTGATCTCTGCTAAGCAATGCAGGAAGGTCATCTCTCAGATGGGGAAGTTATCTTCTTCGTGATTCACTCTCAAAATAAGCGAAAGATCACAACCACATCCAGGGTCTTTGCAGCTGACCTCTCCACACAACAAAAGTAAGTAGATAAGGTCATGGAGGAATACTCAGATATCTGATACTCACCTATAGGGGTACCTCTGCACTACCAGGTCAAGCACCCCATCGATCTGACCCCCGACGCATCGTTTCCCAATGGGCCAGTCTGTCGTTTCTCTTTGTTAGAGAATGAGGAGATCAAGCGACAAATCCAAGAACTTCTCCACAAGGGGCACATCCGCCCCATCTCATCACCTCGCGGGAGCCCAATCGTGTTGGTACAGAAAAAAGATGGAACCTGGCGACTCTGTATTGATTACTGGGCTCTGAATAAAATCACACTCAGAAATCGATACCCGATTCCCCTAATCGATGACCTCCTTGATCAACTCACGTGGGCCAAATACTTCAGTAAGATTGATCTGAAGTCTGTCTACCACTAGGTCCTGATAGAACACACATATGTATGGAAGATCGCCTTCAAATCAAAGGAAGGCCTTTTTGAATGGTTGGTCATGCCCTTTGGTTTGACAAATTCCCCGGCCACTTTCATGAGGATGATGGACAATATCCTATGACCATTCACCAATACTTTTGTAGTGGTGTATCTGGACGACATTCTAATTTACAACAAGACTTGGGATGAACACTTGCAGCATATTCAACAGGTTATGCACATCCTGTGGCAGCACAAGCTATACGCCAACTTGGAAAAATGCTCCTTTGGCATGGACCAAGTCCATTACCTTGGCTACATGTTGATCAGCATGGCATACATGTGGATCTAGCCAAGATCCAAGTCATCTGCGACTAGTTAGCCCCAACAACACTCACTGAGCTTCAGAGCTTCTTGGGCCTTGCCAATTTTTACCGCAGGTTCATGTTGGGATTCTCCCATATTTCATGGGCCCTCAACCAAATAAACAGGGGTGGTGGTATGGAGAAATTTGCGTGGGGTCGGTCCCAACAATAAGCGTTCGATGATTTGAAGCAGCAATTATGCTCAGCCCTAGTACTTTCACCACCATACCTGCAACATCCCTTTGAGATCGAGACAGATGCTTCAGACTATGCCGTGGGCGCTATTCTTACTCAACACGACCACCCTGTGGCCTATCATAGCCATTGTGAAAGTCTGGTGCTAGTGGAGACATTACATTCTTGGGAAGGAGACAGTCATCCACACTGATCATAAGCCACTGCAGTTCATGCAGACACAGGGAAAATTGGAGAATGACCGCCATCAAAAGTGGTCCACATACTTGTAGCAATTCCACCTCAACATCAAGTATAAAACAAGAAGCACTAATCACGTCAATGATTTCCTGAGCAGACCGCCAATCGCGACACTCACCACGGTGCTAGACTCTTGCGGCCATGAGACATTTGGATGGCCCTAACTCTATGAGACAGACCCTGACTTCGCCACCATCTACCAAATGTTGGGTGCAAACGTAGTTGTCGATAATTTCCATCTTCGGATGGGTTGTTGTGTCTTCTGGGCCATATATGTGTTCCATCAAGTGAGTGAGTGAAGATGATCTAACAAGCCCACTATAGTCGGGTGGCAGGACACTTCAACATTGAAAAGACAATGGCAATGCTACAGAAACATTTCTATTGGCCGAAACTTCGACAGAAGGTTAACAAGTATATCAGGTCATGCACTGCCTGCGCTATTACCAAGCCGACCACTAAGAAACAGGGCTTGTACACCCCTCTTCCTACTCCTAACAGGCCATGGGAATCCATCTTAATGGACTACATGTCGGGCCTCCCGTCCGCCAAGCAGGGAAATGACTATGTTTTTGTGGTTGTTGATCGGTTTTCTAAGATGGCGATTCTAGTTGCCTGCAAGAAGAGCATCACAGCAGAGGCCACTGCCAAGCTCTTCTTTGAACAAGTCTGGGTACATTTTGGAATCCCACAAACCATTGTCTCAGATCGGGATAGTCGATTTCTCAGCACATTCTGGTCGAGCTTCTGGTCACTGCTATACACCAAGCTCACCAAATCCACAACCTTCCACCCACAGACAGATGGCCAAACTGAGGTTGTAAATCAAATGATTGTGCATATCCTTTGCATGTATAATTCAAAGCACCCTCGCACATGGGATAAGAGCCTTCCTTATGTCCAGCATAACTACAATCAAGCCTTGCATAGCTCAACCGACCACAACCCCTTTCAGGTGGGGTTGAGATTCCAACCATTGGGTCCTATGGAAGTTGCACTTCCCCTTGCGGTCACCTCGACCGACTCATCTCCTGCTCCAACTGAAGCTGACAAAGCCACCCGGTTCATTGAGAGGATCCAACGCATCCACCAACAGGTTTAGGATATTCTACAGAAGTCCAATGACAAGTACAAACAATGCCATGATCAACATCAGGCGCCACATAAGTTTCAGATGGGCGACAAAGTTTGGTTGCACTTGCAGAAAAAACGCCTTATAGGACCCCATCGTAAGCTTCGCCCACTCCATTATAGGCCATACACTATCACCAAGTCCATGGGGGATAATGATTTTGAGCTCAACATTCCTCCTTTCCTTGGCCTGCACCCAGTGTTCAATGTGGATCTCCTTTGCCTTTATTTCCCACCATTATTGGACACCTCAGAAGTATCAAAACAACTGACACCAACAGATCTCAACCCCGAATGCATACAACAGGCATCCATTGATCAGATTGTGGACACACAGATCAAGGGCACTCAACCACAAAGGATCCAGCTTTATTGAGTCGTCAAAGCAGGGCAGCTCCTGCACCAAGGCAAGTGGCTCACTTGGGCCCAAATTCAACAGAAATTTCTTCATCTGATGGGGGACCTCAATGCAATGGATACCATTGATTCTTGAGAAGGGAGGATTGATCCAGATGGATATCGGTGGCCACCCACCTTTTCCAACTGGTTCAAAATAGTTTTCTGACAATTTTGGCAATTTACTATTTTTAGCAGTTTTAACTTCCGGGGCCATTTTGAGGGCCTAAATGAAGGCTTTTAGGGATCAAGCTCCTCAATGATATTTGAAGGCATGATTGAACCCCCAAAATGAATCTCCTCGATGATACCTTTCCAATGGGCTATCACACTCTTAAAACAGAGATCGTATGCAAAAGTTATGACCTCGAGAAGTTGATATACTAACTTACCCAAACAGGGCCCACGTGACTTTTGGCGCTTCATCTCCTAGGGTTAGGTTTTTGGATGTATAGGGTTTTGGGCATTCTTGTTTATTGTAAAAAGGCATTCAGAGCCTCATTGTAATCTTCTTCTTGCAAATGCACATAGCTGTCACATCTCTTCTCAAAGATAAGCCACCACCATTCTAGCAAGCTTGTTTCCGCTGCATTTTACAGTTTCAACTTATTTCGTTATTGAATAGAAAACCAATTTGACTGTATCTCTGTTATTTTGTGTTAAGCATCTGTTAATAATCTGTATTGATTTCGTTCTGCTCATAAAATCCGGATCAACCTTAGCCTTTTCCATGAAAGATCCCTCTTTATATAGTGTGAAATAGAGATGGATGAGGAGATTAGGATGATCCCACTAAATCAGAGAAGCAAGTAAGATCCAAACTGATTGGAGGCCACCTCATCTTTTAGAAGATTCATTTCTATAATATTCGTGAATTTTGACTTCTCCTTTGCTTAGGCATCGTCGCACCCTATGTACAGGCAGCATGCGACGATGTTGCAGTCTAGTTTTAGTGCAAAGTGTGACAATTAGGCATCGTCACACCCCATGCATACAACATGGTGTGATGACCTTCCTTGTTATGGTTTTTGAAAGAGGAAAAGCAAACCACTTTTCTCATGGAGAAAGTCTCTTTTAATATTTTCAGGGAACATGAGCACATGTTGTCAGTTGATCATTGAGGTGACCAAATAATGTGTAATAGAATGCCCCCCAAAGTATGAAGCTAGAACTTGTGACAACTGAAATACTTTGTAGAATGTGTGTTTCGAAAACGAGGAGCGCATCTATCGGGAACCTACAAACGATCAAGCATCTGCATAATAATACACCATTTTCTGAGGTAGCCATTCCCATGCTCAGTCTAAAGTGACTCTAATCATAAGTGTCAAGTGAGTCATGACCACTAAACATACACTGTGGATCCATGTCATTATGATTCAACATAGCCACTAAGAATACACTGTGGATCTATGCTCTAAAAGAATTCAAATTCGGACATAGCCACGAGACATACACAATGGATCTATGTGTCAGTACAAACTAATGAATATTTCGTCACAACCTAGACTAAGATGATGAGATCCAGGGTCTTCATTTCCATCGTCTCTAAGTAAGAATCTAGCCATGTGATTACAGGTGTTGAAGTCGAACATGGTAGAAACCACTTGAATACTGGTCAATAATGAAAACCGTTTCCTTGGCGGGGTTTCCTTGGTCAAGATGCTTGAGTGGCGTGAGCGAGAGAATGAGGAAGAGGATTATTTTGCCGGGAATGACCCAGGGACAATTATGGCTCTAAGGCAATGTGGGTTACTCAAGTTTTTTAGTATTCAGGGCATGAGAGCCTAATTGAGGCTGCTAGAGTATTTGGTTCATATGTGGGATGTGAACGAACATGCCTTTTGCGTGGGTGTTGATA
This sequence comes from Picea engelmannii, assembly GCA_009831015.1. Classification (NCBI taxonomy): domain Eukaryota; kingdom Viridiplantae; phylum Streptophyta; class Pinopsida; order Pinales; family Pinaceae; genus Picea; species Picea engelmannii. The sequence goes on along the minus strand of ML785224.1, from coordinate 487,680 downwards.
CACTCATAATAGATATAGAGGATATCTATTTTCTAACAAGGTTGTCTCGCTGTGGTTCATGGGTATCGCTCACAGTAGGGGTGGAGGTGAACCTATGGATTACTATGTTCGCCACCATTGTGTGCCAGGTACTGAAAAACACACTGGGAAGGTAGTTATCAGAGATGTCTGGGATTTACCGTTGTGGACCATAATTTACACCATTACCCTCATGGCAGGGAGTGCAGCTCCCCATATGGATTTGCAAATTTATTTTCAGTATGTGATAGAGTGCATGGAACCCATAGTCTTTAACTGGTGTGAGGGTGTCTTGAAAATCATGAAAAAACAACTCACAAAGCATCGAAACGGTCAGTTGAAACAATTTGGATACGGGTCTATGTTGGTGTCCTTTTTTCTGGAGATATTTCTTGTCCTACGTCTGCAGGTGGAGTGGGGTATACCCGCTCCACAGGATCCACGAATGAATAGGTGGGTGGATCTAATGGCTCGACATGGTGGCGTTCCCATCGTCAAGTATGATGATGTTTTCTTCCAATGGTTAAGGAATCGACTACTCATGGTGGAAGACTATGCATATGTCGGGACAGATTTCCGTGGGGATCCAGATCTAGCTCTTCCTGATGGATCCCAGTGGGGGGACATAGGTAAGAATGATTTTTTTGTTTATATAATGTTTTTGATATTTTATTTATATAAAATGTTTTTTTTTGTGTGTTATCTATCCAACGACTAATCAAGTGCTCTCAATAATGCAGATGTAGGGCCTTATCGTCCTCCAAGATCATCTCCCATCTAGAGGTGAGGAGAGAGAGGTGTTGTAGCAGGGGTAGCTGTCGCAGATCTCGAGGTTATTGAACATAACCTAGAGGGACTAACCATGAATGTCCTTGATGCCATGATGGATGAACTTCCTAGGCATTATCAACGCCACACAGTGGGCGTATCTGCATATATCGATCTATTGCTTCGTAAATTAGCACGGTCAATCGCTTGTTATAGCAAGCAACATCCTTTATGATTTTTGTACATGAAGCCATGAGCTTCACATTTTGATATTTTGGTCTTCGGACAAACACTTTTTGTAACTTTTAATGTTATAAATATAAAGTTCCTACCGGCTTACTTGTTTTTTTAAAAAGCGTGATTGGGTTTATAAATGTCTCAAATGTCTGTCTAACACATAATTTGCCAATGCATATGTCAATGTATTTAGACATCTAGGAATGTGTTGATATTCAATATAATCAAAATGTCTTTTCAAGAGGTGAATTCGTAAATATACTCGTAACAAAGGAGGACTTCAGATGGAATAAATGCTACTCAACTATAGTACTACTAACTACAAATCAAGTCATACAATAAGATGACGGATGCTATGTGAAACGACGTCAATTAACAACTCGATAACTGCACTGTATTCCGCGATATTATTAGTTGCATGACCAAGACAAATACCATGTAGACTGAGCAATTCATCCGTATGTGTATAGATTGTCCAAGCAACATACGCTAAGTTTTGAGTACTGCAACTAACACCATCAACAAAGTCGATATAGGGTAGTGAAGACACTGACATCTGGAAACCAAACATAATGCGAGGTAAGCAGCTGAAAAGCGGAACCAAAGATGAAAAATCATACAAAAGTATGATACATTAAAAATACACAACACTCATGCAAAATGATTTAAGCATAATATTTCTTCAATTAAATCGCATTTATGGGTTCACTCAAAGGAATTCCATCATAATCTACCAACTCATAAGCCCCTTTCTCCAACACTCCTTTCACAATATAAGAACTTTGCCACATGGGCTTGAATTTACCAGTCCCTAGTAAGTCACGATCTTGTTCGTAAAAAAGAACTAAATCACCCTCAGAAAATACACATGGTTTGACATGCTTGTCATATTGAGCTTTGACACGGTTTTTCTGAGTTTCAATGACTATGGCAACATCGCAACGGGTCTCGTCTAATTGCATCAAATACAAGAGACGTTCCTCTTCAACTGAGTTGTTAGGGAGAAGTTCAACCACTAGTTTCAAAGATGGGATTTCACATTCAATCGACAAAATTACTTCAATACCATATACTAACTGGAAAGGTGTGAACCCCGTGGCAGACTTAATAGATGTCTGATAGGCCCACAATGTTGAGAAAAGCATTGTGTGCCAACTTGACTTGTGAATTCCTACCATCCGTCTAAGCATAGTAGTGATAACTTTGTTGATTGCTTCGACTTGGCCATCGGCCTATGGATAATAAGGGGTTGAGTTTTCATGTCGAAGACCCAACTTCTTGGTAAGTTCAGACATCATGAAATTGCGAAAATGACTACCATGGTCAATAACGATGGCTTGAGGGACACCAAATCTAGTAATGATATGATTGAATATGAATAACACTGCAGTTTTCCTGGTATGATCAAATGTAGGCATCGCCTCGGCCCACTTAGTGAAATAATCCATGAATACGATGATGTACCCATGCCCCCCGGCCGAGTGAGGGTTACATGCCATGAATTCAATGCCCCATTTAACGAATGGACCAACGGAAACTACAGGGTGTAAGGGAGCAAGATGAGATCAGATCTTATTATTGTATGTTTGACAAGCGTGGAATTTATGGACGACAGTAATGCAATCCTTGAACAATGAAGGCCAGAAATGACTAGCTCATAAGATATTTTGGACAGTGGCATACCGAGACATATGACCGCCACATGCTCCAGAATGTCAATCATTCAAAGCTTTCTCAGCTTCATCATATGTGAGACATCGTTGAAATATGGAATAAATACCACGACGGTAAAGGGTGTCACCAAGGATAATGTATTGATGGGCTTGATACCGAATTCGGCGATGATATGTACTAGAAAGATTAGGCCGAAAAGTTTGGATTTGGAGATAAATGATAATATCTCCATACCATATGTCGTCAGAACTGATCAAAAAGAGAGATTTATCATGTAAGGAATCTTCTACCACAATTTTTGTTTCAGTAGAGGGAAGGTCACATATCAATTCGGAAAAAACCAAAGACTTATTTGACTTGGCACATTCAAACTACAAATCAAACTCTTGGAGAATAATTATCCATTTAGAGTATTTCCCCCCCAACAATTTTCGAGTAAGGATGTGTTGCATGGGGTTGCAATCGAAAATGACTATGGTTTTGCGTAATAAGATGTAATGACGAAAACATGGAACAACTTGAACAACTACCAAGCCCAGTTTCTCCACATGTAAATATTTGGTTTCAGTGGTCGTGAGACTTCGAATCAAATAGTATATAACATGTTCATCATGCAAATCATCCTCTTGGACTAGAACCATAGCAATGGTAGAGTCCAAAGCAGCTAAGTACAAGAAATAATCTCGACTATAATCACGTGGAAACAACAGTGGTGTACGGGTTAAGGCAAGTTTCAAAGCTTCAAAGGCTTTGTTGGAAGTGTCATCCCATACAAAATTGTAACCTTTCTTAAGAAGTCGAGTAAATCCTTTCATTATTTCATCATAATTGGGAATGAATCGATGGAAAAAGTTTTCCTTCCCTTGCAAACTTTGGAGTTGGCGCAGTGTGGAAGGAGGAGGTAAATTGAGAATAACCTCAACCTTCAGGGGGTCTACTCTAATCCCATGTATAGATGCGATAAAACCAAGAATTCATCTGGACTCCACACAAAAAACACATTTGTGTGGATTCAATCGTATGCAATAATAACGACAGCGTAGGAAAATGGCCCATAGATGTGCCGGGTGATCTTGACGATGCATAGAATGTGTTGGTAGATAATCTAGATAGGGTTGTACAATGTGATTAATGTCATGAAAAGCATAAGACATAGCACGCTGAAAAGTCACACCATCATTTTTTAGACCAAAAGGTAGTTTCTGATATGTGAAGGTTCCCCAAGGGCAAATAAAAACAGTCTTATGTTGATCCGTAGGAAAAATATTGATTTGATTATAGTCGGAGAAACCATCCATCAAGGAGAAGATTTCACTCCCAGCACAGTCATCAACAATCTGGTCAATGAAAGGGGTTGGATAATTGTCTTTGGGACAAGCTTTGTTGATATCCCTATAATCTACACAAACACAGATCGTGCCTTGTTTCTTGTTAACCGAAATAATATTGGACACCCAATCAGTCAAAGCCAAAGGATAGACAAAACCAACTTTAAGAAGTTTATCAACTTCGAGCTTAATAGCAACAAATTTACGTGGGTGTACTGGGCAAAGTCTTTACCGAACAAGTTTAGCATCCGGGTAAGTCTTAATCTCATGTACAACAATATCGGGATCAATACCAAGCATTTCTTCGTAACTCCAGGAAAAAACGTCACGAAATTCTTGGAAAAGAGCTTTATAAGTATGGACCTCATCAACAGAACATGAGGCACCGATGTGAACATTTTCCACGACTATAGGCTTAATCAAGATATCAAGAGGGATGGTAGGTGAAATATTACCCAATTTCCCTTCATACAAAACATTGTGCGTTGATTCAGAAACATATGAAATAATAACAACGGTAGACGGAGTCGAAATCCATTGATAACTCTCTATGGTCCCAGGTTCTAGGAAGAGAATAGAATGATGATGCCCATCGTCCCATGGAGTATCTTCCATATACGTGACTATCATGATCATCTCATCAGTGGGAAAGATCACATGGAACGGATTAGGACACATATCATAGAGAGAAAGAGGAGAAGGAGTTGCCGATGAATAGCTTGATAAGTCGATTCTACCGGACTCAAAGGCATTCGGTCGCCGTAATGGAGATAGTTGTCGGAGCTAGGTACTATCCATGGGTCATAAGAATCAAGGGTTTCACTAACAGAGGTCGACATCATGTTAATTGAGGCAACAAAAAGAGGAGGAATATCGGGTGGTGGAATAGGAAATGTACCCATTAACGTTGAATCTTTTAAAATACCCACGTAGACATTCTCATAATCTAAAGGTGTTTTCAAAATGAAAGGTACAGTGCTAGTACGTGAATCAGAATTAAAGAAGGCCAGTTGATCGACAATAATGACTTTTCCTTGGTGCAGGAAACGTAACACACAGAAAAGAGTAGAAACAACTGAGCGCATGGAATCGATCCAACTACGGCCAAATAGAAGGTTGTAATCAAGAGGTGCATCAAAGACCTCAACCTCAACATTAACCGTTTTAACTTCTAACATAATAGACAACGAAGGAAGAACACCATAAGGTTTAAGCCTTGTACCATTAAAATCCTTGAGAGTATTGTGTGGCTCGGTAAGGGCAGAAGAGCCAATGGATTTCCAACAAGTGACGGACATGATGCAAGTCAAGGCTCCTTCGTCAATAACGGTTTGACAATTGTTCTTATTTTCCACAACAACTTGTATCTGAAACGCTAATTGAGGAGGAAGCCTTGGAATATGATCTTCCAAGTCAAAGATTATCAAATTTGTATCGGTAGGATCAATTCCACCAATAGCCTTTAACAACGCCTTCCGTTGAGTAAGACAACTTTGAAGGACTTCGAGAGTTGACATCGCAGAGGGTGCTTGCGCAAGGTCTTCTACAATACTGTAGTTTTGGGAAGCACGTGCATGAGGATTAAATGATGACTTTCGAACAACGCCCTTGGGAGGAGGATGAATAATTGTATCTAGGCTCAGTCGTTCGAGATGAAGAGGACTGTTTGGAGGTGAAGTTGGTGGAGGAGGTTGAACCAACGGAGGTGATGAATCATCAACTTTCTCTTTCGAAGGAGAATAATCTTTGGCTCAAGTCATGACTACAACTTTGTTCTTCTTGGAGTCACTAGTACACATAAGTACATAAGACATGGTAGAGGGAGAGGGTTGGTCATGAATGACCAATTGGGCTTGTTGCTAAGAAGGAAATGGTTGTGACAAGACAACGGGTGTAGTAGGTGTCCCAGTCCCTTGCAGGAACTTAGTAACCTCAACACGTCGGGGAAAATCTTTCGTATAATGATCCTCACCACATATAAGGCAAGGATAACGAGGTTTACGCTTGTCTTTGTCATCATCATGCTGGGTTTTGGGTTTCTTAGATTGTTGATTATTGTTTTTGTCCTTTTTATTCTTATCCTTCCCTTTCTTTTTATTTTGATTTTTACCTGTAGGTGTAGATTGAACTGAATTAACTTGAGAGGTTTTACCAGAGGACAGAGTCAGAGTAGGAGTAGTGGACTTGGGATTGGAATGAATGGCTTGTTTAGACTAAGTCTCAGCATGAAAGTGTCAATCACGCCATCAAAATCATGAGAAGCTACTTGAGGTGTTGGGGTAGGATTTGTATATGGATGAGGAGAATCAGGGATCAAGTCATATAGTGTGCCCGTTTGTGAATAAACAAGATCCAGATATTGAGCATGACTAATCGCCTGCTCTTAAGTGATGACACCACCCATGGCAACATCATGGGCTATAGGACCAATGAGTGATTTGGTAAACCACTCGACCAATAGTTGATCAAGAAGGGGAACTTTGATTAAGCATCTCCTCCTCCTCCACTCATGAATATGATCGAAAATGTGAGTGAAGAGGATTGTTTAGATGAAATCAAAATTTCAGTTCCTATCTCATATCGTATTGGCAATTGGTAATGCATTAAGAATGCCATGGCTAAGGTATTGAATTTATTAAATAATCCTTGTGGTAACTCAATATACCATTTGGATGCCGAAACTATAAGAGTTCGTTGGAAAAGGCGTAATCTTATAGAGTAATCCATCAATGAGTTGGATGAACACCAAAGATGGAATGTCATGACATGATTATTTGGGTCTTCTCCTGATCGGTTGTCAAATTTAGGAATGTCTGATGGCAATTTGGCAGGTATGACATGCCAATAAGGAGAATGCAAAATAGGATCATTCAAAATCCTAGATAAATCCAGTAAATCCAAAGTAGCAAGAAACAACAACTGTCTATTCACTTGAGGAATCTGGTAGTTTTGAGGAGGTAGTCCTGTAGGTATACCAGTAGGACCATAAGCAGTCTGTAGATAGTTAGAAAGTCCTGAAAAATTTGGTGGTGGAGGATTTTGAGTCGAATAGCCAACAAGAGTTGGTTGATTAGGTAAGCTTCCTTGGAAAGGAGCATTGGACTGAAAATTTTGACCCCAAGTAGGATTCATAGAACCTGGATACAGTTGCCTGAGATTAGGGGGTACAAAAGAATTAACTTGAGGATGTTTCCCCCCAGACGGTTGTTGATTCCCTTGGAAAGGAAAATTCCAAGGTTGAGATTGTAATTCATGTATACTTTGTCCATAAACTGGGTTATGGCCTCCAACATGAAGTTGCCCCCTAACTTGAGGTTGACCTTCAACATGAATTTGAAAACCAGAAAAGACAAAATGACTTGTGCCTCCAACTTGATTGGAGCTTCTAGGGTCAGGACGATTAGATCCTCCAGATGAAGGTGGAGGAGGAATGTGATGCCCCCTGAAGAGAACCTTGGTAGGTGTAGGAACAAAACTACTAGCAACATTATACGTAGGAGGAACAACAAGATTAGACTCTCCGGATGGATTCTGGGTGGGATTAGCAATGGAAGTATTCAAAGCATTATACCCAGGTGGAAGTGATGGATTTGACCTAAGAAGAAGTGGTGTTCCAATAGGAGGTTGGGTGAACACCATATTTCCGACATAAACATGCGTAACTTGTGGGATCATGGTAGAGTTAGCGAGCTGGAGAGGAAGAATTGAGTGAGAACCAACCAACAACTAGTCTGACACTGTGAAAAAATTACTGGTCATGCCAGTAAAATGATCTAAAGGTACTGTATAAGCAGTAGAAGTCACAAGCATATGTGATGTTATAGGTTGATTAGGACTCATTCCTAGTTTATCAAAAATATCGTGTCCCGAAGAAGTCCTCCAAAAAGAACGGACAGGGACGAAGCTAGGATTAAAAATTCCAGCAGTATGAACCGGAGTTCTAAACGACTCACTTTGGAAAAGCGGATCATCTACACCAGACTCCATGTGAGGTCCAGTAGGTATTCTAATATACTCTTCAACAACAACGTCTCCCGATGAATTTATTTGGAGCAAATGTGGATCTTGTACAACACTCAATAACAGATTTACGGGAAGTATTGATTCCTCCAAAGGAGTATAAATTCCAATCTCAGAGGCTATTTCGTTATTGAGTGCTCCTTCAGGAGAACCCTCTAGTGAGTTAGGAAGCAAAGGAATGTAATCTTCTAGATCTTCCGGAGGTAACCCTTGCATCCTACGTGAACGACGAGGGCTGATGTTGGACACACCAAATAAAGAACGAAACAAATCTATGGCCCACTAGAGAAACAAACAACACTCACTAATAAAATCTAGAAATCAAACACAAAAACAAAGTCACTAGTTGGTGATGAAAAGTTACGTTGATGACCCGCTTAATGGACTTACACCCCGGTGCAAGCTCCCACACATAATCATGGGTATACCCTCCAAGGAGCCCAAGTGAGTTTGGCCAACGTCGATTCCAAGTATCGTGAAGACTTTCCCCTCCATAGTCACCTCATGTAAAGACCATAAAGAGACAGGACACTAAGGTTACCAATTACGGCAATGATGCCTTGGGAAACAGTTGACATTCTGATCCATGCACAAAGACAGGGTATCTAAACCCGAAATCAACTCGAGAAGGTCCCCACAGGATTTTCTTCTCAAGTGACCCCCAATAATACGCACAATCTCTACACTAAGACCAACAAAGCAAGGTGAGTAACTTTGTCAGTCCTAATGCGACCTCATCATTGACCCTTGTGTTGGAAGGGCTTCCCAAGACAAAATGTAGTAAGTGGATTTGAACTCTCTCTATCACAAGATACTATTGTGTGTTTTGATGCTTTGGAGAGTGTGCATGTGCCTTACAACCTATTCCAAAGTGCTATCCTAGCTAATGTTGGTGTAGATAAGTTCTAGAAAATAAAAGTTGCTAATAAATTTTAAAATTGCATTGTATTTTAAAGGTTGTTGCTTACTCAAAAGGGAAACAAAAATGAAATTGATGATGTATTTGACCTTGACCCAATAAAATGCAAGAAGAGATGATTGTGCAATCGTTTAATTCAATGAACTCTAATCGAAGTATGGAGAAGGTGTCTCTTTTTGGTATACAAAACATACGAAACACAATTTCTCAATTTTTGAATGAAAAATATTCCAAATAGTCAAAAACTACAAAATTTTCCAATTTTTCTCTTTTTACAAATATTTGAATGTAACAATTTTCTTGTAAAGACTACTAAAAAAGAAGAACGACTTCAATTCTTTCTTTCTCAAATCATATCAGAGATGTAATGAAGAAAATAAAGCATAATCCAAGAAAACCAGCACATTCTCAACACTATTCCCAAATCAAACTCACAATGTAGACAAAAATGAAATGATAAGAAAACCTTTTGTCGGATACAAACAAAAAATGTCTCTCAATCAATTAACAATCCAAAATGCCAAATAAATCAACGACTCCTTGTCAAACAAGCACTCAGGACCAAGATCATGAGATTATATCCTTGTGACAAGAAACAAAAACAAAATTTGCAAAGTTTACAAAGAAGACTTTCAATTTCCAAAAATCAATCAAATGCAGACTTCAAAGTTATAAAACAATCATTCACTAGTGTCAGAAGTTCATCCCAGGCAATAGAAGAAAACCTTGGTAGAGAAAAGAAAAATGGCTATCACCCAACAATTCCTACAGGAATCGTCGCAGGTTGTAGTGGAGCACAGCATGACGATCTAGGATCGTCGCGGGCTTACAATAGGGTACAATGCAACGTCGTCGCACTGGTCTGCACCAGTAGAGTGCGACGTCAGAGGATCATCATGGGATGTCAATAGGGTATAATGTGATGATCTCTGAAAATAAAGAAAAAGGGGAAGAAAGACAAAAATTCTCACTAAACCTTCAGACCCAAGGAGTCAAGATGGATCACCCACAGACTCAGAGAATGAAACTAACCAAAAGAAGGCAAGCTACAAGCAAATAAGAAGAAAAAAACCAAAAAAGTTTGTATCCCCAGTATGGTCGCCAATTTTGTTATCGGACTAATCGATAAGTGCGGACATAAACAAATCTCCCCAACTCCCACCGGAAGCTAGAACAAAACAAGACAGAATACACACTTCACCTTAAACTTCATTGTCATATAAACTAGTTTAGAGAGGTACAAGTGACATACCTTTTAAACGACACTTGATCCTCGCTAGTGTTGTCCTTGTATCTCCTTCTTTGAGTTTGCAAAATGGTGAGCCTGTCTAAGAAGCACAAACCAACAAAGAGGGAAAACAAAGATATATATATATTCCAATGAACTCTATGTATAAGATCAAGGAGTTATACAATAAAAGTTAAGACACATTTATAGGGAAGAAATGTATTGATGCATTATTAAATGGAAAGTGGAGAATACAACCCATGCCTTGGTGTTGCAAGGTCCCCTTTCAATGGCTCTTTTATCCAACACACACACACTTTTGCTCCAATTCCTTTGATGAAGAAGATCCATAACCCGACTTAGAGAAATAAAACAAAGCTTTCAAGCATAATCTGTAGTAGAACCCTTCATGCATATGCAAGTCTTAGCCTATTCAAACTTAGCCTTTTCCGTTGCAGATCCCTCTTTATGAAGTGTGAAAGAGAGATGGATGATGAGATTAGGATGATCCCACTAAATCAGAGAAGCGAGTAAGATCCAAACCGATCGGAGGCCACCTCATCTTCTAGAAGATTCATTTCTAGAATATTCATGAATTTTGACTTTTCCTTTGCTTAGGCATCGTCACACCATATGTACAGGCAGCATGCGATGACGTCGCAGTCCAGTTTTAGTGCAGAGTACGACAATCAAGCATCATTGCACCCCATGCATACAACAGGGTGCGATGACCTTCCTTGTTATAATTTTTGAAAGAGGAAAAACAAACCACTTTTCTCATGGAGAAAGTCTCTTTTAATATTTCCAGGGAATATGAGCACATGTTGTCAGTTGATCACTGAGGTGACCAAAATAATGTGTAACACTTGTGGTGTACTTGGCATTACCAACTTTGATGGCATTCTCCACCTTAACTAGTGCAACTATCATGGCCTTCACCTATTCCACTCCATCCTTTAGTTTTATAATCATATAAACTTATATTAATAATTATTTTCACATTCTCCTTGAAATAAGTGTCAATATAGGAAGGACATGGAAGTTCTAAAAGAGTATTTTTCTAGAGCCTAGTTAGAATTAATGAAAATTTTAATGATCCATACTTATCTAAAAGTATATAATCCTTTGTCAATTTTACTAATGCTTAAAATACTAATTATAAAATTTTGGGTGACATTAGTTTTTAATAAAAGATTCATAAATTTTGTATTAGAGTAAAACATTGTGAAACCATTTCATCGAAAGTGTATAGACCAAAATGCATTATTATTCTCTATATTTATTATTTTAAATTTACTTGAATACATTTCATATATTATAATAGTTGGATAATATAAATTAATAATTTTTTTTTTGAAAAATTAAATATTAAAAAAATATAATCATTGTTATTTTAGTAAACAATTGTGTTATAACTTTGTCTTGTAATCTTTGAATAATAAAAACTAAAAAAATAACATTATTATTACATCATCAACATTATTATTAGTGAATATTTATGTTATATTGTTATTATTTTAATATATGAAAAAGAAATAAATATTCAAATCACAATCATTTCACTCATCATATTTAAGTATTTTTGTTTCTAAACACGTTCAATCAACATATTGCATCTTGTTGGACAACAAACAATTCACCTTGAAAAACAGTTAAACATTGCATGTCATTAATGGTTATAACTTTTTGCAATCACAATCCAAATTAAAAGCTTTTATAAAAGTAAAATTAAACATTATATTACAACTATAAATTTAAATTAGTGATACATATCAAATTTCACTTAAAAACAAAGAAATCACTAACAATGTTCATCTTTAGCATACTCATATTACATTTTATAAATCAAACAACAACAAGAAGCACAACATTATATAAAAAACATAATATACATGAGCGATATACATATGAATATACATGTCAAACATACATCTCAACAAAATCTGCAATAAACATGTCATATATAGATCTCCAGTTAAATATAAAACAACCAGTTTAAATATCAATCAGTACCACTACTAGCTAGGTCCACCACTAGAGCCAGGTGCATCGGTGTCTTTGCTACCAGAGGTAGAGGCTCAATCAAGAACAACTATCTTAGAAGAAAATGGTGGCATAAGTGCACTATCAAGTGTCTCTATATCAATATCGTGAATATGTGCATCAACAGTACCCGATGTGATCATAGTGTCCAAAGCATCAAAAGCTTGTGACACATGTGGAGGAAGAGGAGGGAGAGGGGGATCGGTGGATGATGACACATGTGTATCGAGAGACATATAATGATCAGTGGATGGTGACACAAACATAGGAAGAGGGGAAGGAGGAGGATCAAACATGGATACAGGTTCAGACACATGTGGAGGAGAAACAAGAGGAGGAGGAGGAATGGATGGATGGTCGATAGATCTTGCAGTCCACTCATGTGGAGAAGAATCAAGAGAATGAGGAGGATCATGTGGTGGAGTAGAGGATGTGGATGACTCTGCTGATGAGCTAGATGTAGTGTGATCATGAGCACCATCCCTCAATGTATTGATGAGGTTGACCACACCAACATTATGATGCATCATCATCATCATGTCACGAGGAAAATGCCTCCATGTAGTAGAGAGTGCCTCTACCAGTAATATGTCTCTAGGAGTTACATGTACCACCCCGTGACTAGGCTTGACATGGCATAGCTCATCTGCCACCTCTAGCTGGAATCTCAAATCCAACATGTGTGGCATGTGGGGTCTCTGTACTACTGGATGTTGCTCCTCAGCCTCCTCCATCACCTCATCCTCATGTTGGGGAGGCGCATCCCCAACATATGTGCCAATATCTACAAAACAATAGATAATAATTATAAGATAGTTGAGACAAAATGTTACAATAAATTATATGTGCATTAAATAAGACATAAAAATATGCAAATAGATTGATCAAAACATAACGATAATATTACATCTCTCATATGTTGGCCCCTTTGCTGTAAATTGGATGTTTGGACATCCTCTCCAATCTATCCCTGCATACGAGTACTCTACAATATCGAGGACATTAGCATCCTCACTAGACAATAAATCAATAACCCACCTTCCCACCAGAGTAATGAGATACTCGAACTAGCCCCTCTTAGGCATCAACTGCCCCCACATGCACATACGCACATCAAACATAGGCCTAGTAGGAAAATAAGGTACCGCTGGATGAGTGGCATGAATCCTCTCAAAAAATAGTGTATACAACTCAGACGTGAATGGGAAGAATCTTGTCCTGGAAAAAATAGAGCGATAATGATCTAATGCATGAAAAATCTGTCTCAAAAAACATCCACCCACCTGATCAATCGAGGCTCCCACAATAAACTATTTACATAATACAACACAAAGAAACTAATGCGCAACCCATCAGAGCTATACTCCGACAATGACTAGAGAATATAACGACACCTAATGTCCTCTCTCTCAAATGCATCTATCTGCAAATGACCACCTTTAACCTGGTACTCTGTAACATCCCCAACAACCAACAGGCCGGACATCGTCACTGAGTAAACATATGTTTGCTCTGATACCAATTTGAAACGTTTCTCGGCCCCTCAGCAGGCTGAAAACACATTACCTCAGACACACATGCGGTCTCAAGATATGTTATAGGTAAATAAAACTGTTCATGCCCAGACATAGAACTTCTGGGCAATGGTAGATCGAGCTCTTTGCAGAATAAATCACATATAAACTTAACAAAATAAATAGAGATAACATGAAAACATACAAGCAATGAAACACATGATATTATTACAAGAATCACAGACATGCACTATAATACATCATTTAACCATTAAGCACATAAATTATACTTATCTCTTAATTGTAGTGCATCGACTGCGTGCAGACCTTCCACGAACCTCCCAACCTTAGACCATGTTTCTCATCACTCTCAGCAGTGGGTGACCCCTGAGATGGGACTAAACTCCACCGGGAAAGGGATTCCTAGGCTAGGCAGGGACAATAAGAATTTGCACAGTACAACAGGAAGGATTTCCTCCAAGGAGCCACTTACGCCCACCGCTCACAGACTCTCATTCCCCACGTTCTTATCCTACCCCAGGAGTATACACCTTCATTGTCACACAGTCCATCGACTTCTCTACCTCCCTTTCTGGGGCTTCAACAACAGGCCGAACAAAATTCTCAGAGCCCTGTAGCTGCTACTTGATTCCCTCCAGGAGAGTTCACTTCCTCAACACACTCTCTCACCTAGAGAGAGTTGCTCATAGGCCTGACAACTTGCCTCTTCTTTCCACGGGCCTGACAACCTGCTTCTTCACTTCCGCTCCTCAACACACGAGCATGGTGATGACAACAACAGAAACTGGACATGGAAACGGTAATGACGAAACAATACGCAGGCAACCCGTAGGGTACAGGTACATCAAGAGTATCAATTCGGGCTTGTTGCAAAGGTTCATGTGGTTGGAGAATTTCAACAATGGCATTCCATGTTTTCCTTGTGCTTGCTGGGTGCGCTCGTGCAAAAATGGAAAAAAGGATCCCAAAAATAGTAAGAACTCCCACTTATATTTGCATGTGCATGAGATGACACATGGTGCTCATGAAGCACGTTCCTCTCCACTTGGAAAATGTACCTTTTTCCCAAAGGAACTTAGGATATATTCATATCCCACTCACATCATTTAAAATAATAATTTATTATTCTATTGGACTTAAGCTCTTAAGCTTATCCCCCCCCTTTCTAGCCTCTCAGCCCCCTTCCCTTACCCAACCTAGTGGATTTTAGTCCCCCATACTATTTCTTCGTGGTTGGTCTACACACAAAGATGTTGTTATATTAATAATTATGAATACTTACATGTACAAAACAGGCTCCTGGCATTTAATATATAGGCTCTCTAGCCTAATAAGCACATAAACCTCCTAGCTTATAACACGTGTCTCACCAGCCTACAAAACATGTTACAATTGATAATTACAACTGGGGCTCGTACTTGAGATATTACAATCCCCTCCCTTATTTTGTCACTGTCCTCAGTGCAACTTATTTACACAACATCAACACGATTTCCAAAATCTTCAAAAAGATGTGGGTATTCTGTTCACATAGCATCTTCATGCTCCCATGTTGCATCCTCAGGATCGTACCAGGTCCACTAGACCTTTACAAGCCCTATGGCTCGAATTTGGAGTTGCTTGCTCTTCCGGTCTAGTATGCGCACCAGACGCACTTGTAAAGTGCCTTCTTGCTCCACCTGGATCACATTTCAATCAAACACATGATTAACATCAGGTATATATTTCTTGAGCAATGAGACATGAAATACATTCTGAATAGTCATGCATGCAGACAATGCAAGAATATAAGCTACCGGTCCAATCCTTTCTAGAATTTCAAACGGTCCACAATATCTGCCTGCCAACTTGGAACAATTTCCCAGCTTCATGGAACTTCTGTTGGATTTCACCTTCAAGAAAACATGATCACCCACTTTAAACTTGCTGTGGGTTCTTCCTTTGTCCGAATAGTTTTTCTGTCTATCTTGGGCAACCTTCAAATTCTGCTTTATCTTTAACAATTGCTCTTCCATTTCCCTGAGAAACTCTGGCCGAATTATTTCTCTCTCAGCTGGGTTGTCCAAACTTATTGGTGTGTTGCACTTTATGCCATAAAGTGCCTCAAATGGGTTCATCTTTAGTGATGCTTGGTACCCATTGTTGTAAGCAAACTCTACCAAGTGTAGGTAATCTTCCCATCTAGATGGTTTGTCCATCACATACATTCTTAACATATCTTCTATCACTTGATTTACTCTTTCTGTTTGTCCATCAGACTTAGGATGATAGGACGTGTTGAAGTTCAGTTTCGTTCCAAACCCCTTGAATAATCCTCTCTAAAACCTCGAGGTAAATTTTGGGTCTCTATCAGACACAATTGTCTTGGGAATACCGTGCAATCGTGCTACTTCCCTCATATAAATATCAACAACATTAGTTGCCTTGTGAGTAGTCTTCAATTGAATAAAATGGGAAACTTTCATAATATTATCCACCACCACCACGATGGAATCATGTTGCTTGTTTGTTCTGGGTAATCCTGTGATGAAATCCATTGTCACCACTTCTCACTTGCACTCATGCATAGGTAATAGCTATAGCAACCCAGCTGGGTGTCTATGCTCAACTTTGACCTTTTGACACTCCATACATTTGGCGATGTACTCTGCAATTTCTTTCTTCATGCCTGGCTAATAGTAATGGCTCTTGATTGCTGCCACTGTTTTCTGATATCCAAGATGCCGAGCATAAGGCACATTATGCATCTTCTTCAAGATCATACTCCTCAATTCGTGAGAACTGGGTACATAAATTATGTTTCTGTACAGGAGTAGTCCATCAATTTCCAATCTATAATCTTCTATTTTTTGTAGCATCGTACCTTGTTGTAACTTTGTTACCATTTTCATGTACTGCAAATCTACTTTTGCATCTTCCAAAATTCAGTCTTTAAGATCGGTTTGATACATGATGATGGTTGTAGCATGTAGTTCATGCACTCTCTTGCTGATTGCATCAACCACTTTGTTCTCCTTTCCTTTGATGTGCTGGATATCAAAGTCATATTCACAGAGGAATCCCAACCATCTGCTCCGCCTGGAGTTTAAAGTAGGTCGATCAAACAAATATTTCAGACCATTATGGTATGTCCTTAGCTCAAACCTCTTTCCCATGAGGTAGTGTCTCCATTTCTTTAAAGCGTGTACTATGGATGCCAACTCCAAATCATGAGTGGCGTAGAGCCTTTCATGCTCTTTCAATTTACTGGATTCAAAACATATCACAAACCGATTCTGACTGAGGACTCCACCCAGTCCTTCTTTGCATGCATCTGTGCAAACCACAAACTCTTCATTCAGATCTGCAATCCTCAAAATTGGAGCACTGGTTAAGAATTGCTTCAATTGCTGGAATCTCTTTTCACACTCTTCTGTCCATTGAAATTTTACCCATTTTCTTTGCAAGGAAGTGATTGGGTGAGCAATCCTCGAAAATCCTGCAATGAATCTCCTGTAGTAGCCAGCTAGACCCATGAAGGATCTGAATTCTGTCACATTCTTAGGTGATGTCCACCCTTTAATGGCTTCAATATTTTTGGGGTCTACTGCTATTCCCTCTTCGGATATTATATGCCCCAAATAGTGAATTCGATTTTGGAAAAATGAGCACTTGCTCAATTTAGCAAACAACTGGTGCTCTCTTAGCACCTGTAACACCATCCTCAAGTGTTGCTCGTGCTCTTCTTCTGTCTTGGAATATACAAGGATGTCATCCAAAAATACAATGACAAACTTGTCTAAATATTATCGAAAAACACCATTAATTAAGAACATGAAAACAACTAGTGCATTTGATAACCCAAATGGCACCACTGTGAACTCATAATGACCATACCTTGTCTTGAAGGCGGTCTCGTTGATGTCTTCATCTTTAATCCTTACCTGATGGTATCCTGACCTGAGATCTATCTTTGAGAATATCCTTGCATCCTTCAATTGATCAAAGATATCATCAATCCTTGGTAGAGGATACTTGTTCTTTATAGTTACTTTATTTAACTGCTTGAAGTCAATGCACAATCTCAAGTTCACATCTTTCTTCTTCACAAATAACGCTGGGGCACCCTAAGGTGACACACTTGGGCTTATGTACCCCTTCTTTAAAAGTTCTTCAAGTTGCATTTCCAGTTCTTTTAGTTCTGGTGTGCTCATCCGGTAGGGAGTCTTTGATACTAGAGCTGTCCCAAGCATCAAATTTATAGAGAAATCGATATCTCTCTTTGGGGGTAGCCCTGGTATCTCCTTGAACACATCATCAAAATATTTCAGGACTGAATGATCCTCCAATTTTGGCACCTTATCCTTGGGTGCTTCATTCATATGGGCTGCAAATATTTGACAACCCTTCCTGTAACACTTCTTCAGCTGCATTGTTGAGATTTCTCGGACAATAACTGCTCTAGGAATTCCTTGGACTGCTCTTCAATTTCCTTCCTCATCCAGGCAAGTGAATGCCTTGTTATGATAGTTTAATATGGCATAGTGTTGGTCCAACCAATCCATACCAATTAGACAATCGTATGATCCCAAGGGAAAGATATTCAAATATGGCTTGGTACTCAGTCCATTCATGCCCACTGGACATGATTTAACCAACTCGACAACCTTTCTCTTATCTCCTATAGCTAGCTACACCAACCAAGATTTCCCATGCTTGCTTCTTAGCAATTGAAGTCTTTCCACTACCTTAGGATCTATATAGCTATGACTAGCCCCTGAATCAATTAAAATAGTAAAGGCATGGTTATTGATCATACCTTCGAATTCAATCATGTGTGATTGAATCTCAACTTGCTTGTTGTCTAGGGCTGCATAGATCCTTGGTACTCTTCTGCCCATGTCCTCTACTGTTTCTGCTTGATGAACATTGTGAACAACTCTCACCTTGTCCTTTCTGTGACGACAATCTCTATACTTATGATCTCCTTTACAACCCCAACATTGCATAGGTGTCTGCCTTGGCCTTTGCCCACCTACTTCAACCATCATGGGCTCTCTCAAAACTGGTTGTCCTTGAGGACTATTTCTGAAAAATGGTGGCTTGTTCCTCTTCTGCCTTTGTTCCTCTTAAACTTCCTCTTGCCTTCCCAAGCTCTTTGGAAAGTAGTCTTTCTCTTATGCTGATCATATAAACACTTTGCCTTCCTTATGGTTTCTTCCATAGATTTAGGGTCATCGTACTGGATTTTGTCACTGATAAAAGATGGCAGCTCACTCATATATCTCTTGATTTTGACTGTCTCATCCTTAATGAAAGAGACATACTTCAACAGCTCTAGAAATCTCCTTTCATATTCATCTATAGTCATGCTGCCCAATTTAAGTTCAAAGAACTCTTTCATCTTTTTTTCATAGTATCTCTTGGTTAAATACTTCTTTTCAAAATGTCTCTTGAATTCCTTCCATGTCACATTCTTCTCTCTGATGTGCCGCACTTGCACAAGTTGATCCCACCACATGGATGCCTTTCCTTTCATCTAATAGATTGTGATTCTTCCTTCGACATGAGAGGAATAATTATGCAATTGGAAATATTTCCTCATGCCTAGTAGCCATCTCTCAACATCTTCATCTTTCTGGTGCTCTCCATCAAAAGTAGGAGGTTTGATCTTATGCATTTCACCCTTCAGTTCATCCACTTCAGATCTCCTATGATTTCTAGTAGGAGGTGGACTTGAATTGTTGTCTGGCCTCATTTTGGAATGCCTTTGAAAGCGTTGGTGATATCTGTTGCCACTTCTCTCTCTTCTTTCCTCATCAGGGAACATGTGGCTCCCTGATTTGTTGGATCCACTTTCCTTATCCAAATTCTTTTTAGGCTCTGCATTAACCTCATATTGAAGTCTTCCTCTTGCTCCTTGGCTCTCTTAAGACTTTCGTTATCTACCTGGTGAATTTGGATCTCTTTTTGCAAATTTTTAATGATTTTCATCAAGCCCATGTCTTTATCCATTTCTTCTCCATGCCCATTGGAGTTCGTTCCTTCAACTCCCAAATGGACATCCATTCCTCTAACTTCATCCTCTTGACTGTAAATGTCATGTACCTCCTCCATTTCTTTGCACTATGTGACAATCCTATTTGGTTCCGACAATTGCTAACTCTGCAAAATGTGCAGTCAACCGATTTTTGTCAAGCTATCAGTCTTTAATAATTTTCAAGAATAACATAAAACAATTTGATTCAACAACAAAAAATTATCAGACTCCATTTTCTGCAGGTCTTGGTTGATCAAGAATCCCAACGACTCTATCTTTGAGCCCTATTCTTTTCTCCAATTCACTTTCGGTTACTAGCCCCTTTTTGTGTGACCATAGAATGTGGCCAAGCGCTAGGCTTATAAGCGCTTATTCGGAACTTCGAGCCTCCAACTTCGGAACTTAGAAGCTCTAAATACTCATGCAACTCCAACTATCAATTCCCTAGAGAGCCAATTGCGAACTCACGAAGGATAGTGGATCAACGGTCCATGGATTCCCGACATCCAACAACGAATATTTTCTACGGAACTCTAACTTCGAGAGTTCTAAACTTCCATACTCTCAATTCTTCCGGAGTGTCAAGTCTCCATACTACCACATCTGCCTCCACATACCCTCTATCGGTCGACGGTCGAGATTAACTCTGGCCTCCGGGAGTTCCTAGCTCAAGCAACTGCAACACAATTTCCTCTGGAGTACCAAATCTCCAGACCTTGGGATCTGACACCACGCGTCGTTTGCGATCAACGTTCAAGATATACTCCAGCCTTTGGGAGTTCTCGACTCTATGCAAAAAATAACACAATTCCTTCGGAGTGCCCAATCTCCGAACTACGAAATCTACTGCTACATGTCCTCTGTGATCAACGGCTGAGGTAGAATCCAGCCTTCAAGCCTTTGGGAGTCTTCGCACTTGAACATAATTCCTCTAGAGTGCCAAGTCTCTAGACTGCAGGATCTAGCACCACGCGGTCACTGTGACCAACGATTGAGATATACTCCGACCTTCGGGGATTTTCATTCTTAAACACTTGTTGACCAAGTTCCTCCAGAGTGCCAAGTCTTTGGACTGCAGGATCTGGCGCCACCCGTCCACTATGACCTTCAAGGGCCCCACTAACCATGCTCAAGAAAAGTGCCACATGGTGGAATACTAGAAGCAGACACGTGGCCCAATCAGATGGGTGACATGTGTCACGTTTTAATTGACATTTCAATCTTTGAAAGTACATAAGTCACTGCCACATGGCACACAACCTACATGTCCACTTCATCTCAGGTGATGTCAGTGGGCCATGTCACTTCAGGACTTCAGGCTTTAGAGCTTCTAAAGATTTTACACTTGCATTCCTCAAGTCTACCGAACTCCGAACTCCCGAACTTCTTTACCTTCCGGGGTCCACATACTACAACTGTCAACAATCAAGGTGGTGGCATGTGGCATGTCTAGGAAAGGTCCACATCACCACAGGTGATGTCGTCATGCCACGCCACTTCGGCTCTTAACCTTCAGGACTTCATGAGATTCCACACTAGCACACTCCAATTCTCCCGAACGTCGAACTCCGAATAAGCTGATCTTCTGACACATGTCTCCTTTAATGAATGGTCCAGATGAATTCCAGACTTCGATAGTTTTTTCCTTAGCACTCTTTGTTTCTCCTGAATGCCGAATTCCTGAATAAGCCAATCTGCCGACACATGCCTCTTTCGATGAACGATCTAGATTAACTTGGGACTTCAAGGATTCGAGACTTTTTGCCTTAGCACACTTTGTTTCTCCCGAACGTCAAATTCCTGAAACAACCAATCTGTCGACACGTGTCTCTTTTGATGAACGATCTAGATTAACTCCAGACTTCGGGACTTTGGGACTTCGGGGATTCAAGACTTTTTGCCTTAGCACACTTTGTTTCTTCTTAATGTTGAATTCTTGAACCAGCTAATCCTTTGACAGATGTCTCTTTTGATGAACAGTCTGGATTAACTTCGGAATTCGGGACTTCGGGACTTCAGGGATTCAGGAATTTTTGCCTTAGCACACTTTGTTTCTCCTGAATGTCGAATTCTCGAACCAACCAATCCGTCGACACATGTCTCTTTTGATGAATGGTCCGGATTAAATCCAGACTTCGGGACTACGAGACTTCAGAGATTCAGGACTTTTTGCCTTAGCACACTTTTTTTTCTCCCTAATGCCGAATTCTTGAACTAGCCAATCCGTCTACATGTGTCTCTTTTGATGAACGGTCCAGATTAACTCTGGACTTCCGAACTTCGAGACTTTAGGGATTCGAGACTTTTCACCTTAGCACACTTTGTTTCTCCTGAATGTCGAATTCCCGAACCAACCAATCCACCGACACGTGTCTCTTTTGATGAACGGTCCGGATTAACTCCGGACTTCGGGACTTCGAGGATTCAATTTTTTTTGCCTGAACACACTTTGTTCCTCTCGAATGCTGAATTTCCGCACTGTTGTGAGATCTACGGATCACAACCATTCATGCGTAGATCTGTCGGCTAAGATCTGTTTTTCACCACTGTGCGTTACCTTATGCTCTTGTCTTGATCTAACGTTTATGACCTATCTTTGACCAAAACCAATAGTGAAGCACTTCTCCCTGGATCTACGGTGTAGATCCACTTCGCGACTTCAGAACTTCAGGATTCAACCCATTTTTCTCTATAACACAGAGACTTTGCCGAAGTCATGAAGTTCGAAGGACTTGGAGGTTAAATATCATGCACCTTTTTCCATATCTGAGGGCTGGAAAAAGTTGGCCTTTCCCCTGCATAGATCTTACGCCCCATATTCAACCTTGCGTCCTAGCACAATGGTTGTTGTGGCTTCTTTTTCTATTGCCAATCCATAAACTGTTATACCTCCTGAGCTTCATAACATGACCAAGGTATTCTCTTGGCACCCAAGGGCGCTCTTAACTCATATTTGTTCGTTTTGACAACAATTCAATCTGAAGCCTTTGTTTCATTAACCACTTACATGACCCATCCAGGCCCAGTGTTGAACCATGAGCTCTGATACCATTTTTTAATGTCCCCAGCCACCAACAGGTCGGGCATCGTCATTGACGAAACAATGTTTTTCCCTGATATCAATTTGAAACATTTCTCGGTCCCTCAGTAGGCCAAAAACATGCTACCTCAAACACACGTGGTCTCAAGCTCTGTTATAGGTAAATAAAATTGTCCATGCCCAGACATAGATCTGCTGGGCAATTGCAAACAAATATGTTTGCAGAATAAATCACATATAAACTTAACAAAATAAATAGAGATAACATGAAAACATACAAGCAACGAAACACATGATATTATTACAAGAATCACAGACATGCACTAGAATACATCATTTAACCATTAAGCATAGAAATGATACTTATCTCTTAATTTTAGTGCACCGACTGCGTGCAGACCTTCCACGAACCTCCCAGCCTTAGACCATGCTACTCATTACTTTCAGCAGTGGGTCACCCTCGAGCTTGGACTAAACTCCACTGGGCAAGGGATTCCTAGGCTAGGCAGGGACAACACGAAGTTGCACAGTACAACTAGAATGATTTCCTCCAAGGAGCCACTTACACCCACCGCGCATAGACTCTCATTCCCCACATGCCTGTCCCACCCCAGGGGTATACACCTTCACTGTCACATAGTCCATTGACTTCTCTACCTCCCTTTCTGGGGCTTCAAGAATAGGCCAGACGAAATTCTCAGAGCCCTGTAGCTGCTACTGGACTCCCTCCAGGAGAACTCACTTCCTCAACACACTCTCTCACCTAGAGAGAGTTGCTCACAGGCCTGACAACCTACCTCTTCTTTCCATGGGCATGAAAACCCGCTTCTTCACTCTCGCTCCTCAACACACGAGCATGGTAATGACAACAACAAAAACTGGACATGGGAATGGTAACAACGAAACAATACGTAGGAAACCCGTAGGGTACATGTACAACGAACGTATCAATTCTGGCTTGTTGCATAGGTTCATGTGGTTGGAGAATTTCAACAATGGCATTCCAGGTTTTCCTTGTGCTTGTTGGGTGCGCTTATGCAAAAATGGAAAAAAGGATCCCAAAAACAGTAAGAACTCCCACTTATATTTGCATGTGCCTGAGCTGACACATGGCGCTCATGAAGCATGTTCCTCTCCACTTGGAAAACATACCTTTTTCCCAAAGGAACTTAGGATATATTCGTATCCCACTCACAACATTTAGAATAATAATATATTGTTCTATTGGACTTAAGCTCTTAATCTTAGCCCCCACTTTCCAACCTCTCAGCCCCCTTGCCTTCCCCATCCTAGTGGAGTTTAGTCCCCCATACTCTTTCTTCATGGTTAGTCTACATGCAACGATGTTGTTATATTAATAATTATGAATACTTACATGTACAAAACGAGCTCCTGGCCTTTAACATCTAGTCTCTCCGACCTAATAAGCACATAAGCTTCCTAGCTTATAACACTTGTCTCACCAGCCTACAAAACATGTTACAATTCATAATTACAACTAGGGCTTGGCCTTGGGATATTACATACTCCGAAGCCGAAGTATTATCCAGACTGACATATCTATGCACATATTCCAGTTGCATCTCTTCTGCAACACCGTGTGATAGTGCAGGGAAATGGGGCAAATACACCCCCCTCCTTGACAACCCAATGATAAAATACACATCCTCCTCCATGGGATGATACAACATATCCAGACCAACCCTAAACCCATGTCTACAATGATCCCATTGACATATCAACTGTTGTAACAATGCAAAGTCCCCCCTAAGGGATCTTCCCTCCTAATAAAACTTCAGGAGGCCAATATCCATCAAAAGGTCCTGAGTATGCTATGAAATAGGGCAAGGGTAAGCCTCCCTATCTGATCCGAAAAGAT
>ML785224.1:436918-453874 GCA_009831015.1 Picea engelmannii | reverse complement strand
CATTGCATGTCATTAATGGTTATAACTTTTTGCAATCACAATCCAAATTAAAAGCTTTTATAAAAGTAAAATTAAACATTATATTACAACTATAAATTTAAATTAGTGATACATATCAAATTTCACTTAAAAACAAAGAAATCACTAACAATGTTCATCTTTAGCATACTCATATTACATTTTATAAATCAAACAACAACAAGAAGCACAACATTATATAAAAAACATAATATACATGAGCGATATACATATGAATATACATGTCAAACATACATCTCAACAAAATCTGCAATAAACATGTCATATATAGATCTCCAGTTAAATATAAAACAACCAGTTTAAATATCAATCAGTACCACTACTAGCTAGGTCCACCACTAGAGCCAGGTGCATCGGTGTCTTTGCTACCAGAGGTAGAGGCTCAATCAAGAACAACTATCTTAGAAGAAAATGGTGGCATAAGTGCACTATCAAGTGTCTCTATATCAATATCGTGAATATGTGCATCAACAGTACCCGATGTGATCATAGTGTCCAAAGCATCAAAAGCTTGTGACACATGTGGAGGAAGAGGAGGGAGAGGGGGATCGGTGGATGATGACACATGTGTATCGAGAGACATATAATGATCAGTGGATGGTGACACAAACATAGGAAGAGGGGAAGGAGGAGGATCAAACATGGATACAGGTTCAGACACATGTGGAGGAGAAACAAGAGGAGGAGGAGGAATGGATGGATGGTCGATAGATCTTGCAGTCCACTCATGTGGAGAAGAATCAAGAGAATGAGGAGGATCATGTGGTGGAGTAGAGGATGTGGATGACTCTGCTGATGAGCTAGATGTAGTGTGATCATGAGCACCATCCCTCAATGTATTGATGAGGTTGACCACACCAACATTATGATGCATCATCATCATCATGTCACGAGGAAAATGCCTCCATGTAGTAGAGAGTGCCTCTACCAGTAATATGTCTCTAGGAGTTACATGTACCACCCCGTGACTAGGCTTGACATGGCATAGCTCATCTGCCACCTCTAGCTGGAATCTCAAATCCAACATGTGTGGCATGTGGGGTCTCTGTACTACTGGATGTTGCTCCTCAGCCTCCTCCATCACCTCATCCTCATGTTGGGGAGGCGCATCCCCAACATATGTGCCAATATCTACAAAACAATAGATAATAATTATAAGATAGTTGAGACAAAATGTTACAATAAATTATATGTGCATTAAATAAGACATAAAAATATGCAAATAGATTGATCAAAACATAACGATAATATTACATCTCTCATATGTTGGCCCCTTTGCTGTAAATTGGATGTTTGGACATCCTCTCCAATCTATCCCTGCATACGAGTACTCTACAATATCGAGGACATTAGCATCCTCACTAGACAATAAATCAATAACCCACCTTCCCACCAGAGTAATGAGATACTCGAACTAGCCCCTCTTAGGCATCAACTGCCCCCACATGCACATACGCACATCAAACATAGGCCTAGTAGGAAAATAAGGTACCGCTGGATGAGTGGCATGAATCCTCTCAAAAAATAGTGTATACAACTCAGACGTGAATGGGAAGAATCTTGTCCTGGAAAAAATAGAGCGATAATGATCTAATGCATGAAAAATCTGTCTCAAAAAACATCCACCCACCTGATCAATCGAGGCTCCCACAATAAACTATTTACATAATACAACACAAAGAAACTAATGCGCAACCCATCAGAGCTATACTCCGACAATGACTAGAGAATATAACGACACCTAATGTCCTCTCTCTCAAATGCATCTATCTGCAAATGACCACCTTTAACCTGGTACTCTGTAACATCCCCAACAACCAACAGGCCGGACATCGTCACTGAGTAAACATATGTTTGCTCTGATACCAATTTGAAACGTTTCTCGGCCCCTCAGCAGGCTGAAAACACATTACCTCAGACACACATGCGGTCTCAAGATATGTTATAGGTAAATAAAACTGTTCATGCCCAGACATAGAACTTCTGGGCAATGGTAGATCGAGCTCTTTGCAGAATAAATCACATATAAACTTAACAAAATAAATAGAGATAACATGAAAACATACAAGCAATGAAACACATGATATTATTACAAGAATCACAGACATGCACTATAATACATCATTTAACCATTAAGCACATAAATTATACTTATCTCTTAATTGTAGTGCATCGACTGCGTGCAGACCTTCCACGAACCTCCCAACCTTAGACCATGTTTCTCATCACTCTCAGCAGTGGGTGACCCCTGAGATGGGACTAAACTCCACCGGGAAAGGGATTCCTAGGCTAGGCAGGGACAATAAGAATTTGCACAGTACAACAGGAAGGATTTCCTCCAAGGAGCCACTTACGCCCACCGCTCACAGACTCTCATTCCCCACGTTCTTATCCTACCCCAGGAGTATACACCTTCATTGTCACACAGTCCATCGACTTCTCTACCTCCCTTTCTGGGGCTTCAACAACAGGCCGAACAAAATTCTCAGAGCCCTGTAGCTGCTACTTGATTCCCTCCAGGAGAGTTCACTTCCTCAACACACTCTCTCACCTAGAGAGAGTTGCTCATAGGCCTGACAACTTGCCTCTTCTTTCCACGGGCCTGACAACCTGCTTCTTCACTTCCGCTCCTCAACACACGAGCATGGTGATGACAACAACAGAAACTGGACATGGAAACGGTAATGACGAAACAATACGCAGGCAACCCGTAGGGTACAGGTACATCAAGAGTATCAATTCGGGCTTGTTGCAAAGGTTCATGTGGTTGGAGAATTTCAACAATGGCATTCCATGTTTTCCTTGTGCTTGCTGGGTGCGCTCGTGCAAAAATGGAAAAAAGGATCCCAAAAATAGTAAGAACTCCCACTTATATTTGCATGTGCATGAGATGACACATGGTGCTCATGAAGCACGTTCCTCTCCACTTGGAAAATGTACCTTTTTCCCAAAGGAACTTAGGATATATTCATATCCCACTCACATCATTTAAAATAATAATTTATTATTCTATTGGACTTAAGCTCTTAAGCTTATCCCCCCCCTTTCTAGCCTCTCAGCCCCCTTCCCTTACCCAACCTAGTGGATTTTAGTCCCCCATACTATTTCTTCGTGGTTGGTCTACACACAAAGATGTTGTTATATTAATAATTATGAATACTTACATGTACAAAACAGGCTCCTGGCATTTAATATATAGGCTCTCTAGCCTAATAAGCACATAAACCTCCTAGCTTATAACACGTGTCTCACCAGCCTACAAAACATGTTACAATTGATAATTACAACTGGGGCTCGTACTTGAGATATTACAATCCCCTCCCTTATTTTGTCACTGTCCTCAGTGCAACTTATTTACACAACATCAACACGATTTCCAAAATCTTCAAAAAGATGTGGGTATTCTGTTCACATAGCATCTTCATGCTCCCATGTTGCATCCTCAGGATCGTACCAGGTCCACTAGACCTTTACAAGCCCTATGGCTCGAATTTGGAGTTGCTTGCTCTTCCGGTCTAGTATGCGCACCAGACGCACTTGTAAAGTGCCTTCTTGCTCCACCTGGATCACATTTCAATCAAACACATGATTAACATCAGGTATATATTTCTTGAGCAATGAGACATGAAATACATTCTGAATAGTCATGCATGCAGACAATGCAAGAATATAAGCTACCGGTCCAATCCTTTCTAGAATTTCAAACGGTCCACAATATCTGCCTGCCAACTTGGAACAATTTCCCAGCTTCATGGAACTTCTGTTGGATTTCACCTTCAAGAAAACATGATCACCCACTTTAAACTTGCTGTGGGTTCTTCCTTTGTCCGAATAGTTTTTCTGTCTATCTTGGGCAACCTTCAAATTCTGCTTTATCTTTAACAATTGCTCTTCCATTTCCCTGAGAAACTCTGGCCGAATTATTTCTCTCTCAGCTGGGTTGTCCAAACTTATTGGTGTGTTGCACTTTATGCCATAAAGTGCCTCAAATGGGTTCATCTTTAGTGATGCTTGGTACCCATTGTTGTAAGCAAACTCTACCAAGTGTAGGTAATCTTCCCATCTAGATGGTTTGTCCATCACATACATTCTTAACATATCTTCTATCACTTGATTTACTCTTTCTGTTTGTCCATCAGACTTAGGATGATAGGACGTGTTGAAGTTCAGTTTCGTTCCAAACCCCTTGAATAATCCTCTCTAAAACCTCGAGGTAAATTTTGGGTCTCTATCAGACACAATTGTCTTGGGAATACCGTGCAATCGTGCTACTTCCCTCATATAAATATCAACAACATTAGTTGCCTTGTGAGTAGTCTTCAATTGAATAAAATGGGAAACTTTCATAATATTATCCACCACCACCACGATGGAATCATGTTGCTTGTTTGTTCTGGGTAATCCTGTGATGAAATCCATTGTCACCACTTCTCACTTGCACTCATGCATAGGTAATAGCTATAGCAACCCAGCTGGGTGTCTATGCTCAACTTTGACCTTTTGACACTCCATACATTTGGCGATGTACTCTGCAATTTCTTTCTTCATGCCTGGCTAATAGTAATGGCTCTTGATTGCTGCCACTGTTTTCTGATATCCAAGATGCCGAGCATAAGGCACATTATGCATCTTCTTCAAGATCATACTCCTCAATTCGTGAGAACTGGGTACATAAATTATGTTTCTGTACAGGAGTAGTCCATCAATTTCCAATCTATAATCTTCTATTTTTTGTAGCATCGTACCTTGTTGTAACTTTGTTACCATTTTCATGTACTGCAAATCTACTTTTGCATCTTCCAAAATTCAGTCTTTAAGATCGGTTTGATACATGATGATGGTTGTAGCATGTAGTTCATGCACTCTCTTGCTGATTGCATCAACCACTTTGTTCTCCTTTCCTTTGATGTGCTGGATATCAAAGTCATATTCACAGAGGAATCCCAACCATCTGCTCCGCCTGGAGTTTAAAGTAGGTCGATCAAACAAATATTTCAGACCATTATGGTATGTCCTTAGCTCAAACCTCTTTCCCATGAGGTAGTGTCTCCATTTCTTTAAAGCGTGTACTATGGATGCCAACTCCAAATCATGAGTGGCGTAGAGCCTTTCATGCTCTTTCAATTTACTGGATTCAAAACATATCACAAACCGATTCTGACTGAGGACTCCACCCAGTCCTTCTTTGCATGCATCTGTGCAAACCACAAACTCTTCATTCAGATCTGCAATCCTCAAAATTGGAGCACTGGTTAAGAATTGCTTCAATTGCTGGAATCTCTTTTCACACTCTTCTGTCCATTGAAATTTTACCCATTTTCTTTGCAAGGAAGTGATTGGGTGAGCAATCCTCGAAAATCCTGCAATGAATCTCCTGTAGTAGCCAGCTAGACCCATGAAGGATCTGAATTCTGTCACATTCTTAGGTGATGTCCACCCTTTAATGGCTTCAATATTTTTGGGGTCTACTGCTATTCCCTCTTCGGATATTATATGCCCCAAATAGTGAATTCGATTTTGGAAAAATGAGCACTTGCTCAATTTAGCAAACAACTGGTGCTCTCTTAGCACCTGTAACACCATCCTCAAGTGTTGCTCGTGCTCTTCTTCTGTCTTGGAATATACAAGGATGTCATCCAAAAATACAATGACAAACTTGTCTAAATATTATCGAAAAACACCATTAATTAAGAACATGAAAACAACTAGTGCATTTGATAACCCAAATGGCACCACTGTGAACTCATAATGACCATACCTTGTCTTGAAGGCGGTCTCGTTGATGTCTTCATCTTTAATCCTTACCTGATGGTATCCTGACCTGAGATCTATCTTTGAGAATATCCTTGCATCCTTCAATTGATCAAAGATATCATCAATCCTTGGTAGAGGATACTTGTTCTTTATAGTTACTTTATTTAACTGCTTGAAGTCAATGCACAATCTCAAGTTCACATCTTTCTTCTTCACAAATAACGCT
This sequence comes from Picea engelmannii, assembly GCA_009831015.1. Classification (NCBI taxonomy): domain Eukaryota; kingdom Viridiplantae; phylum Streptophyta; class Pinopsida; order Pinales; family Pinaceae; genus Picea; species Picea engelmannii. The sequence continues at coordinate 447,855 of ML785224.1, read as the reverse complement.
GGGGCACCCTAAGGTGACACACTTGGGCTTATGTACCCCTTCTTTAAAAGTTCTTCAAGTTGCATTTCCAGTTCTTTTAGTTCTGGTGTGCTCATCCGGTAGGGAGTCTTTGATACTAGAGCTGTCCCAAGCATCAAATTTATAGAGAAATCGATATCTCTCTTTGGGGGTAGCCCTGGTATCTCCTTGAACACATCATCAAAATATTTCAGGACTGAATGATCCTCCAATTTTGGCACCTTATCCTTGGGTGCTTCATTCATATGGGCTGCAAATATTTGACAACCCTTCCTGTAACACTTCTTCAGCTGCATTGTTGAGATTTCTCGGACAATAACTGCTCTAGGAATTCCTTGGACTGCTCTTCAATTTCCTTCCTCATCCAGGCAAGTGAATGCCTTGTTATGATAGTTTAATATGGCATAGTGTTGGTCCAACCAATCCATACCAATTAGACAATCGTATGATCCCAAGGGAAAGATATTCAAATATGGCTTGGTACTCAGTCCATTCATGCCCACTGGACATGATTTAACCAACTCGACAACCTTTCTCTTATCTCCTATAGCTAGCTACACCAACCAAGATTTCCCATGCTTGCTTCTTAGCAATTGAAGTCTTTCCACTACCTTAGGATCTATATAGCTATGACTAGCCCCTGAATCAATTAAAATAGTAAAGGCATGGTTATTGATCATACCTTCGAATTCAATCATGTGTGATTGAATCTCAACTTGCTTGTTGTCTAGGGCTGCATAGATCCTTGGTACTCTTCTGCCCATGTCCTCTACTGTTTCTGCTTGATGAACATTGTGAACAACTCTCACCTTGTCCTTTCTGTGACGACAATCTCTATACTTATGATCTCCTTTACAACCCCAACATTGCATAGGTGTCTGCCTTGGCCTTTGCCCACCTACTTCAACCATCATGGGCTCTCTCAAAACTGGTTGTCCTTGAGGACTATTTCTGAAAAATGGTGGCTTGTTCCTCTTCTGCCTTTGTTCCTCTTAAACTTCCTCTTGCCTTCCCAAGCTCTTTGGAAAGTAGTCTTTCTCTTATGCTGATCATATAAACACTTTGCCTTCCTTATGGTTTCTTCCATAGATTTAGGGTCATCGTACTGGATTTTGTCACTGATAAAAGATGGCAGCTCACTCATATATCTCTTGATTTTGACTGTCTCATCCTTAATGAAAGAGACATACTTCAACAGCTCTAGAAATCTCCTTTCATATTCATCTATAGTCATGCTGCCCAATTTAAGTTCAAAGAACTCTTTCATCTTTTTTTCATAGTATCTCTTGGTTAAATACTTCTTTTCAAAATGTCTCTTGAATTCCTTCCATGTCACATTCTTCTCTCTGATGTGCCGCACTTGCACAAGTTGATCCCACCACATGGATGCCTTTCCTTTCATCTAATAGATTGTGATTCTTCCTTCGACATGAGAGGAATAATTATGCAATTGGAAATATTTCCTCATGCCTAGTAGCCATCTCTCAACATCTTCATCTTTCTGGTGCTCTCCATCAAAAGTAGGAGGTTTGATCTTATGCATTTCACCCTTCAGTTCATCCACTTCAGATCTCCTATGATTTCTAGTAGGAGGTGGACTTGAATTGTTGTCTGGCCTCATTTTGGAATGCCTTTGAAAGCGTTGGTGATATCTGTTGCCACTTCTCTCTCTTCTTTCCTCATCAGGGAACATGTGGCTCCCTGATTTGTTGGATCCACTTTCCTTATCCAAATTCTTTTTAGGCTCTGCATTAACCTCATATTGAAGTCTTCCTCTTGCTCCTTGGCTCTCTTAAGACTTTCGTTATCTACCTGGTGAATTTGGATCTCTTTTTGCAAATTTTTAATGATTTTCATCAAGCCCATGTCTTTATCCATTTCTTCTCCATGCCCATTGGAGTTCGTTCCTTCAACTCCCAAATGGACATCCATTCCTCTAACTTCATCCTCTTGACTGTAAATGTCATGTACCTCCTCCATTTCTTTGCACTATGTGACAATCCTATTTGGTTCCGACAATTGCTAACTCTGCAAAATGTGCAGTCAACCGATTTTTGTCAAGCTATCAGTCTTTAATAATTTTCAAGAATAACATAAAACAATTTGATTCAACAACAAAAAATTATCAGACTCCATTTTCTGCAGGTCTTGGTTGATCAAGAATCCCAACGACTCTATCTTTGAGCCCTATTCTTTTCTCCAATTCACTTTCGGTTACTAGCCCCTTTTTGTGTGACCATAGAATGTGGCCAAGCGCTAGGCTTATAAGCGCTTATTCGGAACTTCGAGCCTCCAACTTCGGAACTTAGAAGCTCTAAATACTCATGCAACTCCAACTATCAATTCCCTAGAGAGCCAATTGCGAACTCACGAAGGATAGTGGATCAACGGTCCATGGATTCCCGACATCCAACAACGAATATTTTCTACGGAACTCTAACTTCGAGAGTTCTAAACTTCCATACTCTCAATTCTTCCGGAGTGTCAAGTCTCCATACTACCACATCTGCCTCCACATACCCTCTATCGGTCGACGGTCGAGATTAACTCTGGCCTCCGGGAGTTCCTAGCTCAAGCAACTGCAACACAATTTCCTCTGGAGTACCAAATCTCCAGACCTTGGGATCTGACACCACGCGTCGTTTGCGATCAACGTTCAAGATATACTCCAGCCTTTGGGAGTTCTCGACTCTATGCAAAAAATAACACAATTCCTTCGGAGTGCCCAATCTCCGAACTACGAAATCTACTGCTACATGTCCTCTGTGATCAACGGCTGAGGTAGAATCCAGCCTTCAAGCCTTTGGGAGTCTTCGCACTTGAACATAATTCCTCTAGAGTGCCAAGTCTCTAGACTGCAGGATCTAGCACCACGCGGTCACTGTGACCAACGATTGAGATATACTCCGACCTTCGGGGATTTTCATTCTTAAACACTTGTTGACCAAGTTCCTCCAGAGTGCCAAGTCTTTGGACTGCAGGATCTGGCGCCACCCGTCCACTATGACCTTCAAGGGCCCCACTAACCATGCTCAAGAAAAGTGCCACATGGTGGAATACTAGAAGCAGACACGTGGCCCAATCAGATGGGTGACATGTGTCACGTTTTAATTGACATTTCAATCTTTGAAAGTACATAAGTCACTGCCACATGGCACACAACCTACATGTCCACTTCATCTCAGGTGATGTCAGTGGGCCATGTCACTTCAGGACTTCAGGCTTTAGAGCTTCTAAAGATTTTACACTTGCATTCCTCAAGTCTACCGAACTCCGAACTCCCGAACTTCTTTACCTTCCGGGGTCCACATACTACAACTGTCAACAATCAAGGTGGTGGCATGTGGCATGTCTAGGAAAGGTCCACATCACCACAGGTGATGTCGTCATGCCACGCCACTTCGGCTCTTAACCTTCAGGACTTCATGAGATTCCACACTAGCACACTCCAATTCTCCCGAACGTCGAACTCCGAATAAGCTGATCTTCTGACACATGTCTCCTTTAATGAATGGTCCAGATGAATTCCAGACTTCGATAGTTTTTTCCTTAGCACTCTTTGTTTCTCCTGAATGCCGAATTCCTGAATAAGCCAATCTGCCGACACATGCCTCTTTCGATGAACGATCTAGATTAACTTGGGACTTCAAGGATTCGAGACTTTTTGCCTTAGCACACTTTGTTTCTCCCGAACGTCAAATTCCTGAAACAACCAATCTGTCGACACGTGTCTCTTTTGATGAACGATCTAGATTAACTCCAGACTTCGGGACTTTGGGACTTCGGGGATTCAAGACTTTTTGCCTTAGCACACTTTGTTTCTTCTTAATGTTGAATTCTTGAACCAGCTAATCCTTTGACAGATGTCTCTTTTGATGAACAGTCTGGATTAACTTCGGAATTCGGGACTTCGGGACTTCAGGGATTCAGGAATTTTTGCCTTAGCACACTTTGTTTCTCCTGAATGTCGAATTCTCGAACCAACCAATCCGTCGACACATGTCTCTTTTGATGAATGGTCCGGATTAAATCCAGACTTCGGGACTACGAGACTTCAGAGATTCAGGACTTTTTGCCTTAGCACACTTTTTTTTCTCCCTAATGCCGAATTCTTGAACTAGCCAATCCGTCTACATGTGTCTCTTTTGATGAACGGTCCAGATTAACTCTGGACTTCCGAACTTCGAGACTTTAGGGATTCGAGACTTTTCACCTTAGCACACTTTGTTTCTCCTGAATGTCGAATTCCCGAACCAACCAATCCACCGACACGTGTCTCTTTTGATGAACGGTCCGGATTAACTCCGGACTTCGGGACTTCGAGGATTCAATTTTTTTTGCCTGAACACACTTTGTTCCTCTCGAATGCTGAATTTCCGCACTGTTGTGAGATCTACGGATCACAACCATTCATGCGTAGATCTGTCGGCTAAGATCTGTTTTTCACCACTGTGCGTTACCTTATGCTCTTGTCTTGATCTAACGTTTATGACCTATCTTTGACCAAAACCAATAGTGAAGCACTTCTCCCTGGATCTACGGTGTAGATCCACTTCGCGACTTCAGAACTTCAGGATTCAACCCATTTTTCTCTATAACACAGAGACTTTGCCGAAGTCATGAAGTTCGAAGGACTTGGAGGTTAAATATCATGCACCTTTTTCCATATCTGAGGGCTGGAAAAAGTTGGCCTTTCCCCTGCATAGATCTTACGCCCCATATTCAACCTTGCGTCCTAGCACAATGGTTGTTGTGGCTTCTTTTTCTATTGCCAATCCATAAACTGTTATACCTCCTGAGCTTCATAACATGACCAAGGTATTCTCTTGGCACCCAAGGGCGCTCTTAACTCATATTTGTTCGTTTTGACAACAATTCAATCTGAAGCCTTTGTTTCATTAACCACTTACATGACCCATCCAGGCCCAGTGTTGAACCATGAGCTCTGATACCATTTTTTAATGTCCCCAGCCACCAACAGGTCGGGCATCGTCATTGACGAAACAATGTTTTTCCCTGATATCAATTTGAAACATTTCTCGGTCCCTCAGTAGGCCAAAAACATGCTACCTCAAACACACGTGGTCTCAAGCTCTGTTATAGGTAAATAAAATTGTCCATGCCCAGACATAGATCTGCTGGGCAATTGCAAACAAATATGTTTGCAGAATAAATCACATATAAACTTAACAAAATAAATAGAGATAACATGAAAACATACAAGCAACGAAACACATGATATTATTACAAGAATCACAGACATGCACTAGAATACATCATTTAACCATTAAGCATAGAAATGATACTTATCTCTTAATTTTAGTGCACCGACTGCGTGCAGACCTTCCACGAACCTCCCAGCCTTAGACCATGCTACTCATTACTTTCAGCAGTGGGTCACCCTCGAGCTTGGACTAAACTCCACTGGGCAAGGGATTCCTAGGCTAGGCAGGGACAACACGAAGTTGCACAGTACAACTAGAATGATTTCCTCCAAGGAGCCACTTACACCCACCGCGCATAGACTCTCATTCCCCACATGCCTGTCCCACCCCAGGGGTATACACCTTCACTGTCACATAGTCCATTGACTTCTCTACCTCCCTTTCTGGGGCTTCAAGAATAGGCCAGACGAAATTCTCAGAGCCCTGTAGCTGCTACTGGACTCCCTCCAGGAGAACTCACTTCCTCAACACACTCTCTCACCTAGAGAGAGTTGCTCACAGGCCTGACAACCTACCTCTTCTTTCCATGGGCATGAAAACCCGCTTCTTCACTCTCGCTCCTCAACACACGAGCATGGTAATGACAACAACAAAAACTGGACATGGGAATGGTAACAACGAAACAATACGTAGGAAACCCGTAGGGTACATGTACAACGAACGTATCAATTCTGGCTTGTTGCATAGGTTCATGTGGTTGGAGAATTTCAACAATGGCATTCCAGGTTTTCCTTGTGCTTGTTGGGTGCGCTTATGCAAAAATGGAAAAAAGGATCCCAAAAACAGTAAGAACTCCCACTTATATTTGCATGTGCCTGAGCTGACACATGGCGCTCATGAAGCATGTTCCTCTCCACTTGGAAAACATACCTTTTTCCCAAAGGAACTTAGGATATATTCGTATCCCACTCACAACATTTAGAATAATAATATATTGTTCTATTGGACTTAAGCTCTTAATCTTAGCCCCCACTTTCCAACCTCTCAGCCCCCTTGCCTTCCCCATCCTAGTGGAGTTTAGTCCCCCATACTCTTTCTTCATGGTTAGTCTACATGCAACGATGTTGTTATATTAATAATTATGAATACTTACATGTACAAAACGAGCTCCTGGCCTTTAACATCTAGTCTCTCCGACCTAATAAGCACATAAGCTTCCTAGCTTATAACACTTGTCTCACCAGCCTACAAAACATGTTACAATTCATAATTACAACTAGGGCTTGGCCTTGGGATATTACATACTCCGAAGCCGAAGTATTATCCAGACTGACATATCTATGCACATATTCCAGTTGCATCTCTTCTGCAACACCGTGTGATAGTGCAGGGAAATGGGGCAAATACACCCCCCTCCTTGACAACCCAATGATAAAATACACATCCTCCTCCATGGGATGATACAACATATCCAGACCAACCCTAAACCCATGTCTACAATGATCCCATTGACATATCAACTGTTGTAACAATGCAAAGTCCCCCCTAAGGGATCTTCCCTCCTAATAAAACTTCAGGAGGCCAATATCCATCAAAAGGTCCTGAGTATGCTATGAAATAGGGCAAGGGTAAGCCTCCCTATCTGATCCGAAAAGATATTTTAAATGACAATGGTTGAGTTATTAAGCATGTGTTATTTTACCATTTAGGACACTAATGAAAGAGGAAGAACTAATGAAGAAACGTAACAACCATATAAGCATATATAGATCTGGAATAAAGCATGAGGATCAACAAACCATAAACACCAATGTGATAACGAAGTTCGACAATCTCGCCTACGTCTCCGAGCCTTTGTCTCAATGGGTGAGGCTTTCTTATTTATGTTCAAATCTTTAAAAGTACATCACAACAGTGTCAAAAGGATTACAAAATGATCTGGTCTTGTTCTACCATATCTCTAGAACCCAACAAAACCGACGACACTGAAATCGGATGAACAAAGCTCCAAGAAATGGTCCGCAAAGGTGCTCTTCTCAATGGCTTCCATGCATAAAAAGGCTTTGGCTTGGAAAATCTTCAACATAACTCTGTTCTCAACCTCCCCAGGGCTTCAAGAAACCCCTAGTTTATATAGATCTAAATTTGGTAACTATCTCCCAACTTGCCCCCGAGATCTGACCTAAAAAAGGGCCCAATATCCCCCCAAAATGACCAAAATCTCTTAAAACTAATGCAAGATCCAATTAAAATCTTAATATAAAGTATTAAAATCCACTTTTGCATATAAACAGGGCGCAACCCCCTTTCTTAGGGCTCCTGGTTATGTGGGGCGCCTCCATGTGGCCAGGCGCTAAAGTGTTGTGCACTAGCCCCCCTTGAGTCTCGACCCTGGTCTTATGGAATGACACATGTGGTCGCAGGCTTATGCTCCACGCGCCCCCCCAAAACCGTGGTTGCCCCTGGTCAATAGCTTGTGGTTATGCCCCTGGTAGGCAGGCTAGCCAAACCGACCAGGGCTAACCCTTACTCCGCGCTAACCATTTACAGGCCAGGTCACATGGCATATCACCGTGATTGAGGGCTCGCTCCCATATATTCTGCGCCAAACATAGGAGTGCAGACCATGGTTCTATGGCAGAGGTACATGGTAACGCGTCGGGGCTGGGGGCTATGCCCCAACCCTATTTTCTGCCATTTGAACTACCATATCTTTTTAACTATTAGTTTTCGACCATAGTAATCAAGTGATACCTACGGGCGGGCTGGCTAGCCCGGCCCTGCCAAGACTCTAGCCCAAACAAGAGGTCACGGGTTCGAATCTTGTAGACCATAAACTAAATTTTTTCCAAAACCTCAGCCAATGTATGGGTGCCACGTGGAAGCCCATGTCTGGGCCACGTGGCACCATACCATACACCAATGGTACTGCCACATGTCAGTGCTTGATTCATCCACATCTTCCATACACGTGTCGTACGAGCGTGCCATGTGTCGTATGGTCGTGCCACATGTCACCCTTGCAGTTGATCCAAAATCGGATCCAGGAGCCTGACAGGGCTAAAAAATGAAAGTGCTCAGAATTCGATGAAACAAATGCCATTGTGTCTGTCTCATTCTCCCAATTTCAGCCATATATTTACTTTCTCAAAACAGACTCCGGATGTGAAAAATATCGCATGGCAATCAGATTCTTCTATGGAAAAAGTCAATGGTCAACTGACAAATGAATAAGTGCCACATGGCCCAGACATGGGCAGCCACATGGAACTTCACTACTGGTTGGCATGTAAAAAGTATGTAGGGGTCCATGGGATTTGAACCTCTGACCCATGGCTAACTCTAAGTCTTTGGTAAAGCCCTATTACCAACCTACCAAAGCTAAATTGATGAAAAAAACCCACTTTTATATAGTTTTGGGTTAAAATGTCCAAAGGAGGGCGCAAGGGGGCTAGAGCTAAGCCCCAACAAAAGGTTTCATGGCAGGTGCGCTCCCAAGGGCTAGTGATGGGCATGCCCAAGGGGCAGTTTAGCCCAGAACACATGAAAGGCGCCCCAAAACCAAGAGCTGGCACTTAAGCACTGGGCGCGCCAGCACTTGGCCATGTGGCCCCATATGACCTGGAAAAGGGGGCGCGTGCCCTGTTAGAGGGGGCTACTCTGTAATTTGGGAAAAATGTGGTTTTTTAACATTACAGAGTGGGTTTTTCATTGATAATATGTCCAGAAAATGGATTTTTTGGCGATTTTGGCCCATTTTTGGGAGATATTGGGCTCTTTTTGAGGCCAGATTTTGGGAGGAAGTTGGGGATGGATAACCAACTTCAGATATATAAAAGCTAGGCCTGTTTGAGGCCATAGAGGACAGTCAGAGTAGAGTTACGCTGAAGGGAAGCCAATCCAAAGCCATTTTTATGCAGGGAAGCTGTTGAGGAGCAGACGCTTGCAGGCCATTTTTGGGAGCTTCGGTCATCCGTTTTGCGTACCGTTTCTTCTGCTGGGTTCTAGAGATCTGGAAGAACATGACCAGATCAGTCTTATAGCCTAATGACACTGCTGCAATGTACTTTTTGAGCTTTGAACAGAAATAAAGAAGCCTCCACCACTGAGACAAAGCCCGGAGATGTAGGCAATTTTGTACCGAACTCCGTTATCACTTCTCTTGTTATGGTTTGCTATTCTTATTGCTTAAGTTCAGATCTGTATACTGTTTTATGGCTGCTATGTTCCTTCATTAAATTCATCCTCTTTCATTCAACTTCTTAAATGGTTAATTAACGCATGCAATTTAAAAACTCATCCATAGTCATTAAAAGATCTTTCCGGATCAAGTGGCATCAGAGTTAGTTGACGTTTGGATTTGAGTTTTGCATGTTAACCAGGGAAAAGATACAGCGTGGTGAAGGTGAGCTTGTTGCAGAGAATCCATTAATTGGATTGAGAAAGAGAGCTTCTCATAGCGAGAAGATGACATTGGAAGAAGGACTTTCTCAGGATGAGAAAGAGTTCTGGAAAACTTTCCTTGCTATGTCAGAGATGGTGAAAGTTTTGTACAAGGATTAATTGGAACAAAAGAGACCATTTTTGGGTGAATCTTCAAAGGGAAAAAGTGAAGAGGAAGAGGATTATCCTCAAATTCCTCCTTCACCTCCATCATCACCTCCTTCTTCTCCTTCTTCTTCAATTTCAAGTTCTAAATCTAATGCAAAGAAACATGTTCATAAGCATAAGAATGAAATGCCATTATTAAAACTTGATGTTAAATTTGAGTTACCCATATATGATGGTGAAGTAAATGCAGAGAAACTTGACAATTGGATCAGACAGATGGAGGTTTATTGCAGTGTGCAACAGATCAAGGATGAGGCCACACAAAACAAGTTGGCATCTTTGAGACTTGCAGGTACAACTCTCATCTGGTGGCAAAGCAAGTTGCAAAATGGAACACAACAAGTGGGTAATGTATTCCCATCATGGAAAAGCTTCATTTCTGCACTTAGGAAACAATTCTATCCTTTGGGTTATAAAGAAAAAGCATTAATTGAATGTCAATCTTTAAAACTAAGAAAAGGATAAACAGTGCAAGAGTATACAATTAGCTTTCGTAAAATGGCATTGATGTTAGATATCCCATTACATACACAGGAAACCCTTATGAAGTATATAGGAGGTTTATCTGCACATATTAAAAACACTGTATTCATGTTTGGACCCACTAACCTTGATGAGATTTCTGTTCAAGCGACATACATTGAAGCAGGGAAAGCAGGTGTATCAGGGGAATCGTCTTCAAGGAAAGAGGACAAGAGGAAATGGCATGGCAAGAATTCAAATGCAGTGACGAGGAAGGAAGGGAAGCCCTCTTACAAGCATTGTAAGAAAGATGGACATGATGAGGACAGATGTTGGCAGTTGCATCCCGAGAAGAGGCCAAAGTGGTTCAAGGAAAAGAAGGGAATGCAAACAGTGGCAACGACAACAAGACCCACAGACTTGGGATCGGATTCAGGTGATGAATCAAAGATCTCATTGGTTGGTATGACAGGTAAAATTAGTGAAGGCATTGATTGTAGAAGTAACTTGTTTCATATAAGGAACATCATGCGACACACTAAGATAGACACATTAATTGATAGTGGATCTCAAGCTAATCTAATCTTTGAAGAATTGGTTAAGCAATTGGGGTTAAAAACACAAACTCATCATAATCCTTACACACTTAAATGGATAAGCAATCATCATCAAATGCACATA